>SJYC01117222.1:0-47079 GCA_006408675.1 Madoqua kirkii
TCTCCCTTTTCACTTTCATGCATTGGAGAAGGAAATGACAACCCACTCCAGCTGTCTCTTATACACATCTCATGTAAGATGAGTGCAATTGTGCAGTAGTTTGAGCATTCTTTGGCATTGCCTTTCTTTGGAATTGGAATGAAAACTGACCTTTTCCAGTCCTGTGGCCACTGCTGAGTTTTCCAAATTTGCTGGCATATTGAATGCAACACTTTCACAGCATCATCTTTCAGGATTTGAAACAGCTCAACTGGAATTCCATCACCTCTACTAGCTTTGTTCATAGTGATGCTTTCTAAGGCCCACTTGAGTTCACATTCCAGGATGTCTGGCTCTAGATTAGTGATCACATCATCATGATTATCTGGGTCGTGAAGATCTTTTTTGTACAGTTCTTCCATGTATTCTTGCCACCTCTTCTTAATATCTTCTGCTTCTGTTAGGTCCATACCATTTCTGTCCTTTGTCGAGCCCCTTTGCATGAAATGTTCCCTTGGTATCTCTAATTTTCTTGAAGAGATCTCTAGTCTTTCCCATTCTGTTCTTTTCCTCTGTTTCTTTGCACTGATCGCTGAAGAAGGCTTTCTTATCTCTCCTTGCTATTCTTTGGAACTCTGCATTCAGATGCTTGTATCTTTCCTTCTCTCCTTTGCTCTTCGCCTCTCTTCTTTTCACCGCTATCTGTAAGGCTCCCCAGACAGACATTTTGCTCTCTGGCTATCTATTATCTATCTCTTCTATTGGTTCTGTTTCTCTGGAGAAATGACTAACACACCAGGCATGCCTCAGAATTAGGGAGTAGCAAGCCCGACTCCAGTTCTTGAATGAAGTTCTCCTTTCCTCTGAATTTAGCAGAGGGGCTGACTAGCCTATGTATAACTGCTTGTCACACCAGGCAAGTATTCTAACTCTGAGATGGAGAAGCTCCTTTGAGAGTCTGTGCACAAAAGCTTAGTTGAAGGAAGTATGTTTCCAAAAATAATATCATTCCAAAGATCACAGTCTTGTGTACTGTGGTCTTGTCCCACAGTAGGTACTAAGAAACATTTGAATGAATGGTGACTGTTGCCTAGCTAACCATGATCAAATTTCATAGGGTAAATATCTTGAGGATCATAATGACTTTTGTTATTTCAACAAAGTAAAGTTGAAACTGAAAAACTGTTGCCTTCATGTTTTTTGGAAAGTAAATAAATCACATTATAGTTTCATAACTCCAGGACTCTGAAACATCTCAAAAACATGTTTCCTGAAATTAAACTCCTCCTGCGAGAATTAATGAATAAGTGTTTAGGTGTGATAGTGAGAATGAAGCTGATAATTTTAAGTATTATAAATAGAAGTGTGGATATCAAGACTGTGGAATTGTTTTAATTATTGACAAGAAGTTCGCTGAGAAGAACAGATTCAAAGAGATAGATGTCATTAACAGTGAGCTTTCGTTTTATCTATGAATCCCCAGCGCTCACATCCAGGAGTATGGCACTGAATCAGTCGTGGGGACTATATTTCAGCATTCATCTGCCCCTGCACCATGCACTTTTGCATGATATTTCATTTATTCTCAACAACACTGTGAGATAGGGCTGTTTATACTACTCACCATTTTGAAGGTGACACTGATGCACAGAGAGTTTAAGAAACATGTCCAGGGTCACACAGCGAGTGATTGGCGGAATCTGGATTCACTCTTGGTCTCCTTAATCTGAAAGCTTTTGCTTCCAGCCACTAGGATATCTGCTTCCCACTGGATCATAGATGGTAACAACAGGCACAGGGTGGCTTTTCAGTACGTAATTAATAGCTAAGGTGCTTGTGTTAGTTCCCTGTTGTTGTTTAGTTGTTAAGTTGTGTCTGGTTCTTTTGCAACCCCCTGGACTGTAGTCCGTCAGGCTTCTCTGTCCATGGACTTCTCCAGGCAAGCATACTGGAGTGGGTCACTGTTTCCTTCTCCAGGGGACCTTCCCGACCCAGGAACTGAACCCATGTCTCTGGCTTTGACAGGCAGATCCGTTACCACTGAGTCACCAGGGCAGGCCCCTTAGGGCTGCAGAGTCACAAACCACCACAGAAGTGTGGTGGCTGAGAACAATGGAGCTTGATTCTTACAGTTCTGGAGGCCAGAAGCTAGATATAAATGGGGCAGGTCGCTCTCCTTCCACACCCTCCAGGGGAGGCTCCCCCTCTGTCTTTTCCAGGGCCTGGTGGTTCTTGGAGTCTCTTGGCTTCTGGTGCCATAACCTACTCTGAACCTTCATTGTTGCCTGGGCCTTCACATCTTCACATGGCCTTTCTGGTGTCTCTGTGCCTGTCTCCCCTCCCCTGCCCTCCCCTCCCCTCCTCTCATCTCATCCCATCTTTTCTTAGCTTGTCACTGGATTTAGGACACACCTTATTTCCAGATCTTTGATTACCTTTGAAATACCCTTTTCCCAAATAAGGTCACAATTTATAGGTTTTGGGATCTAGGAGATGGACATAGCATTTTGGAGGCCACCATTCAATGCACTCCAGTATACCTTTTCATCCTTTTCATGTACCCTAAATGAAACCAAATTACTGTTTTGTTTTTTTTTTTGAAAGAGCAAAAGTACTCCTGTGCTGTGAATACCTTGTGTGCTGTGATAACATATTCTTTGTCTCACTCATTTAGACCTTCTGAACTGCCTCTTTTTTGTCTCTGTGATCCTAGATCTTAGGATCATGAAGACTTTGTGAAATTTCTTTTCCTGGATCTGATGGAGTTTAAATGACTATTTCCTCCTTCCCCTGAGAAGTTCTTTAAGATGCTTTCCTGGTTTTAGTTATTAACATTTTATTTCCTACTTTTAATAGTCCCTCCTTTGATTTCATTTCTTTTATATCCTTTTTTATTTATTAATTTTTAAACTTAAGAATTCTTTTTGCTGTTTTTTATATATTTGATTCCATTCTTTTTGATTACTCTTGATTGTGCATGGTTTTATTATACTAAAGACATTTTGCAGCTTTGAGGGCTGTTGCTTATAGTGATAATGGATCCACTGTAAGTTTCAGTGAGTGCCACTCAATTATGGGGAAATGTCCTGGGATTTGGCAGTGTTTTAGAACTAGGTCAGTAAATTCTTCATTCTCTTAAATCTGTCTCAGTACCAAATTTGAAAGATCTTCTACAAGTTGCCAGATGCTATTTCTTTATGTAGATTTTTTTTCTTTATAGAATTTGAGACTATAAAATTCAACACTCCAGTTGGGTTCAAACTAAATTTTTCACTTTGTGAAGTGACACGCTGGTGTTTTGGTTAATACGACCTCAGTAATATATTTAGGCTGAGTTTCAGGTGGTTTCCTAGAATGCACTGATTTAATCTCAAAGCTGTGAAATGTGTTAATTTGATGGCAAGTTCTGTAACTAAGGATTCCTTGGTCTTGTTGTAGGGATTGGAGCCTTCTATTCCAATCCATTGAATCAATGATGCTATCCAACCATCTTATCCTCTGTCATCCCCTGCTCCTGCCTTCAATCTTTCCCAACATCAGAGTCTTTGCCAGTGACTTAGCTCTTTGCATCGGATGGCCAAAGTATTGGAGTTTCAGCTTCAGCATCAGTCCTTCCAGTGAGTATTCAGGGTTGATTTCCTTTAGGATGGACTGGTTTGATCTCCTTGCAGTCCAAGGGACTCTCAAGAGTCTACACCGAATCAATGGATACAAACTTGGGCAAACTCCAGGAGACAGTGAGGGACAGGGAGGCCTGGCATGCTATAGTCCATGGGGTTGCAAAGAGTCAGACATGACTGACTGAACAACAGCATTCCAATCCCAAACATGAGGGGCTTCCTTGGTGGCCCAGTGGTTAAGAATCTGCCTTCTAATGCAGGGGATGCATGTTTGATCCCTGGTCCAGGAACTAAGAGCCCACATGCCGAGGGGCAGCTAAGCCTGCAACCTGTAACTGAAGAGCCTCTGCACCTGAACCAGAGAGGCTCCCATGCTGCAGGGATAAGCCTGAGTGCCAAAACGAGGGAAGACTGCAGGCTGCAAGGAAGACCCAGTGCAGCCAAGATCAAAACCAAAACCCCAAATCTGAGACTCATCCAGCCCGGAAGCTTAATAGTACGCAAGGGTCAGATGGTTGGAATTCAGGGCCATCTTTGGAAAGGGATCAACTACCATAACCACTGGTAGTTGTCAACAAACCAGACAAAAATTACTTTTGGCATGGGGTTTCCAAAACGACTCATTGTCTCCTTAGGCATTGTTATTGTCTTTGTAATAAACACATATCAAGGTAAAACCCAACCCCTGCCATATTCTTTCCCTAAAACTCCCTCTAAATATGGATTTAAGGCAACCTTGCAACGCTTCCTCATGACTTTCGTTCATGTTTTTCTTTGGCATTCTGTAGCATGGCTAATTGTACAGTGGGGATTTTCAACCATTAGCCAGTCCTAATGCCTCATATTTTTTCCTCTGCTGTTTACTTCGTCTTAGACTAACCAGATGGCGTGAAGCTTATGAAGCACGTGTGTGGCTGTGAATGTTAAGAAACAGCAGGAAAAGGAAAGAAGTCAGTCTCAGGAGGTGGATTTCTGGAAGCTTAACAGGAGCTGGCCTTACCCCTTTGTTTCCTGCTTGGTGATGGGGAGGGTGTTTGTTTTGCTAGCTAATTTAGTGTAAA
Organism: Madoqua kirkii; assembly: GCA_006408675.1. Taxonomy (NCBI): domain Eukaryota; kingdom Metazoa; phylum Chordata; class Mammalia; order Artiodactyla; family Bovidae; genus Madoqua; species Madoqua kirkii. The sequence goes on from SJYC01117222.1 coordinate 4,661, forward strand.
ATAAGCCTCCGTTAATATTCTTTCTCGTCAGTTTGAACTGCTGGGGAAGAAGCGGAAAACATTTGGGTTTGGCAGGGAGCTATTGACAGTGGGGTGATAATCACAATTTCTGATCAAGCATGACTTGGTTCATATATTTATGAAAAGAGCACGTGGAAGATACTAGTCCTCTACAGAGAAAGTTAGATGGAGCATTTGTTTACTTTTGTATTTTCGTGGCAAGTGGCTCTGGGGAAGCCATGAGCTTCTGATGGACTTGGCGCCAACATTCTCAACACCACTGAAACAAAAACCTCAGTACTTTCATAGCTGACTCTGGGGCTGCAGAGAGCAAACACCGTTCCCATTGCTCTCCCCGCAAAGATGCTTCAGCCTCGGGTACCGGCTCCATCCGGAATGGGTGGCAGCTGTCAACAGCAGGGGCGCTGCCACCCAGAGCCAGAAATGACAAATGATTTTTCTCCCCAAACCTCTGACTCTCAGGCTCTTAAGAGCTTCTGAGTTACTCTGTGACACGTGAAAAGAAACCTTGGGTTTTCCGAGTGCAGTTCGTAAGACTGCAAAAGCTAATGGACATGCTCGCCGCGTGCCCACTGAGACACAGGTCCAAATTAGCATGCTGAGGCTTAAGCTCTAACAGATTCTGGGAGAAGAAAGATCTTGTGTTCGCGATGGCGCTAATCGTCCCGACCCCACTAATTAGCATACTCCCTGGGCCCCTGCCTCTGTGTGCTCCCTTCTGCACCCTGTGAACAGCTTTTCACAGCTTCTCTTCCATCTGCTGAAATAAACAATAGCCTTTGTAACCCATGGAAAAAGCAGCAGCAGGTGAAGAACTATTTTTAGACACGCTGCAAGCTCAACGTTGATGACTGCATTTTCACACCTAAAACACACAAGATACGAGGCTGAGAAAAATGGATTTTTGCCCCCTCAGCTGAGCTCATGCTCTCTGCTGTCTTTCACATGCTGCTTTCTGCCTGGAGCTTCCTTCTGTCACCAGAGATGCTGCAGGGTCGGGTCACCTCCTTCTCATGGCTCCTCTCCCATCCCCACTTGATGGCTCTTTGTAGCAATGACCGCTCTTCTTTTCTCCCATCTCGCTCTTTAACATGATGCTGAGGAGCCTGGTTTACTGATGTGCAGGTAGTCCATGGTTCATCCCCTCTGTGGTGTCCTGAGGAAGGCCTGGTGCCCTCACCGGATCACATGGAGAACTTTGTATGAAAATTGGCTTTACCTGTTATTTCCTGTATCCTGAAGGGTGAATCTGCAAAGTGGTGGTCTTATTCATTTCACAGACGAGGAATGTGGGAAAGGGGACTTGGAGAGGTTGAGAAACCAGCTTAGCCCGCCTGCCTTGTCGAGGCCAAATTTGAGACTGAACTTAGGTTTTTCTGATCTAAGACCTCATGTTTCCTGCTGCCTTTCTCACTGACTTAATTTCAAATCCTTCTTGACTGCAGGGGACGGGGCTCCATTTTGCTTTTGATGTTTCTTCTAGCTCTTTGATTCTATCATGAAGTAAATCTCTTTTGAGTAGCTTTCCTTTTTATGAAGTGCTGCCGTAATGCCCTGTAATAGCTCAGATGTCAAAGGCCTGTCATTTGCCTTTTCTAATTGAGACAAATCCATGATACTCCCCCCCGATTTTCTCTCTGCCATCAGGGTGCCTGATTTAATTGTCCCTACCGCTGCTTTATGGTTATAACGCTGAATCTTAAGCGCATCACGGTTGTTGGCACCTGGAGACTAGAACTGTCCCCATGGATCGAGCTAACCTGTATGTTGCTCCATGTCAAGTCTCCATTTGACTACTCTTTGTTCCTCATAATCCGCTTGGAAACTCAGAGCTTTACTCTGAGGTGTCACCTACAGAAGGCCCTTGAAGTCCCCTTGGTTGATACCGTGCTTATTCATGGTTTGGGAATAAAAGACTCCTCAGTCGCTCTTCTGGTGAAACGTGCTTTTGTTCTCTTGTTTTGCCCTGTGCTGAGTTAACCTGAGACAGACCGCAATGGGCAGCCAAGGGAGGGGCTTGCAGCTTAACAGATCTGACCAGGTCCTTCTCTACCTCTGCTTCCCCAAAGGGGTTTCCTCCTGCAGTTCTGCTTCCTCTGAGACCCAGATAGTGTCTTGAGATTCTACAGAGAAAAAAAAAAAAGAGAGAGAGAGAGAGAGAGACTGGTTCCAGGGCTTGCTCATGGCCACAGCTGGGACGAAGACACTCAGGGGTCCTCTGAGAACTGTAAGAAAACATGGAAGATTAAGACTTCACTCCCGTTTACCCCATCTGTCCAGGACTCATTCATAAATGAGTTTATGTCAATAGGAGACTTTTGGTTACAAGCAGTGAAAATGCACTGCTGTTAAGGAGAAAAGAATTTGTTAATTTAAGAAAAGAAAATGTAATGCCCTGGACTGCAGGGCCACTCTCAGAGTTGAAACTGAAGCTGAGTGATTGACCTTGGCAAGAAGGGGAGCCAGGGTATGTGGGGATGCAGGAAGTGTCCTTTCCTGGAGCTGCCCTTGGGACAATTCAGCTCTGTCTTGGAGTCCCTTGACTCACGACTAGAATTAGGGAAAGACTTAACAAGCCCGCCATGTCATAGACCAGACTTAGGGCCAGGCTAACCATCCACTGAGCCTCCCCAAGGGAAATCTTGGTGCTCATGGCAGATGGACAAATGGAGGAGAGGCAAGAAAGACCATTACATGTCCCCTACACCCTGTATTTATCCCCAGCTCTGGAGATTAGAAGGGATAATTCCAGTATTCTTGGGCTTCCCTGGTGGCTCAGCTGGTAAAGAATGTGCCTGCAATGCGGGAGACCTGGGTTCAATCCCTGGGTTGGGAAGATCCCTTGGAGAAGGGAAAGGCTACCCACTCCAGTATTCTGGCCTGGAAAATTCCATGGACTGTACAGTCAATGGGGTCGCAAAGAGTCGGACACGACTGAACGACTTTCACTGGAGATTCTACAGAAAGCATTTCACAGCTGTCCGTGGCGACCAGTCCTAGGGCCTTTCCATACAAGCAGGGAAGATAGGAAGGGACTCAGTGATCAGACACTGTCAGATGAGGCGAGCACCAACTGGAAGTCACAGTGGACCATGGTGGGTAACTCTGGGCAGGCAGGTAGAGTGCATTCTGGCAAGAGAGTGGTGCCAGGTAAAGCAAATGGCATAGAAAAAGGTGTTCAAGTGGTGGGTTCATGGAGGGTTGTGAAACAGAGCAGGGCCCTATGATCCTTGCCTGTCCCTGCCTCCCCCTCTCCATGTCTTCTACCTGCCTTTTGTCTATGGAAAGCTTTAGTCAAAGAACAAGTTTGAGCAGAGAAGTGAGAACATGCAAAAACAAAGGAAAACAGTCTGTGCTTAGTCGCTCAGTTGTGTCCAACTCTTTGCAACCCCATGGACTGCAGCCCGCCATGTTCCTCTGTCCATGGGATTCTCCAGGAAAAATACTGGAGTGGGTTGCCATGCCCTCCTCCAGGGGATCTACCCAACCCAGGGATAGAACCCAGGTCCCCCACATTGCAGGCATATTCTTTACCATCTGAGCCACCAGGAAAACATTCAGAGGAGACCAGATAATAATAATGTAGTCATTAAGCATAATGTAGGACCTTTAGTTCCTTCATGAAAGTGAAGTCCACTCAGTTGTGTCCGACTCTTTGCAACCCTATAAACTGTAGCCCACCAGGCTCCTCCTCCATCCATGGAATTTTCCAGGCAAGAATACTGAAGTGGGTTGCCATTTCCTTCTCCAAGGGATCTTCCTGACCCAGGGATTGAAGCCAGGTCTCCTGCATTACAGACAGACATTTTACCATCTAAGCCACTTGGACCCATACTTCCCTCATGGGATATAGATAATATTCTGAGCCATATCCTGTGAACTGTCTTATAGATACTGAAACCCCTGGTGGAGAAGTTAACCACCAGATAGCCAGACTGTAGCCATGATGTAAGGTGTCACAATTCTGAGAACCAGCCTCAGAAAATGGAAACAAACTGACCGTGGACCTGAAGATTAACTGTAACTAGAACAGTGAAGATGTTGCTAGTCAGACCACTGATGACCGATTTCACGGTGACCATGACAGCCAACTGTGCTGTTTCTGCATGTAGCCCCCTCCTTCTGCCTATAAAGAAAGGCTCTTGCCCACTCATTTGTCAGTGGTGGGGGCCAGCCTTTGGACAGATGTCCACCCTCCCCCCACCCCAGTAGGGCATCTGAAATAAAGTTTCCTTTCCACCAACCTGGCCTGTTTATTGGCATTTGAGTGGTGAGCAGCCAGACCCCTACCTTTCAGTAACAGTAGCAGGAGGGAAGGGCTGGGATGTCCCTCTTTTCCAGAGAGATCTGGCATTGCAAGCCTGATCTCTACCTAAGATGCTCTGTTCTGACAGGGTCTGGGTGAAGGCTGCTTTTCAAGACTAAAAGTCACTCAGACGTTTCCGACTCTTTGTGACCCTATGGACTGTAGCCCATCAGGCTCCTCTATCCATGGAATTCTCCAGGCAAGAATACTGGAGTGGGTTGTCATGCCCTCCTCCAGGGGATCTTCCTAACCCAGGGATCGAACCTGGGTCTCCTGCATTGCAGGCAGATTCTTTACCATCTGAGCCATCAAGATGAAGCCACTTTTCAGGAGTAGTCCCAGGCAAGATTACCAAATAGGGAAATGTTCATTTCTAAAATTTTCCCTTTCTTTGGTGATGATGGTCTCCATTAAAGCAGAGAGTACAAGATGCTCTTTTGTTATGTCCCCTCTAAACTGCCTTCAAAACCCCTTCTCAGATGCTTTACTCACACTACAGTGTGAGTGTCAGAGAATAACTTAATGGGGATATTTGCATTCTTCACCAGAAGTGGGGAAGTTATAAGAGTTGAATCTGTAGCTGATGGAATCTTTTTAGTTGCCATATGTGGGAGAGAAGGTAACAAGTGACTTTGTTTCATGGGTATGGAGATTAAATGGAGGTTGAACTGTTGATTTAGATGCTCTTCCTTAAGATGTGAAAAGGGAGAACAGAAAGGAAAGAGTTAAGGACAATTCTCCTTTACTGCATATAAAGTGTAGTGACCTTCAAGTATTAGACATTTTCTATCATCACATCGAAGGATATAAAGATTCTCTCCTTTTCATGATCTCAGTTGCTGTAGTCCTGGTGTAGTTCCACGATGTTGTTCAGTCACCGAGTCACGTCCAACCCTACATGACCCCATGGACTGCTGTACATGCACCCCTGTCCCTCACCATCTCTTGGAGTTTGTCCAAGTTCATGTCCATTGAATTGATGATGCCATCCAACCATCTCATCTGTTGCCCTCTTCTCCTTCTGCCTTCAGTCTTTCCCAGCATCAGGGTGTTTTCCAGTGAGTCAGCTCTTTGCATCAAGTGGCCAAATTATTGGAGTTTCAGCTTCAGCATCAGTCCTTCCAATGAGTGTTCAGGGTTACTTTCCTTTAGGATGAACTGGTTGTATCCCCTTGCAGTCCAAGGGACTGTCAAGAGTCTTCTCCAACACCACAATTCAAAAGCATCAATTCTTCGGTGCTCTGTCTTTTTTATGGTTCAACTCTCACATCTCTATGAGAGATACTGTTAGCTAAAGCCAATGGTGTGTTGGAGACAGCTCCTGCTGGCTTGCAAGGATGATCCCGGACATCTCCTTACAAGCTGGAGTTCACTGACATCACATTGGTAGCTGAAAATTAGACATGGTGGGAATATTTACACCATGGACACTGGAAATTCTTTAAAGCAGGAATTTTTTTTCATAAAGTTGACTGTTAAACATTTATCTGCATATAACTGGATAGAATTCATTTTGAAGTATTGCTTTTACATACCTAATGCTCTCCCTCCTGTGGAGGATAACATTTTAATAAATAATACTGATAAGTGTATAAATGTACAGTTAAGCTTACAAAGCATCTTTGTACTCAGTCTTTGCTGTTAGCTCTTTTTAACCTTAAAATAAGAAAATGCTGCATCTGATTGCAATAGAAATACATCCTGAAATGACTGTGGATTAGATGAGTCAAGAGTGTTAACTGAGACCCTTTTAACCTGCAGTTGTGGTCTAGCCTTTCCTCACCTCCTCCTCTCTTCTGGTCTCTGTTACTGGGAAGAATTCCAAGTGCCAGCCATCTGTTCAGTTTAATGAGTCCAGGACAGTGTATGCTTCATTCATGGATTTTGGCCTCTTGACACAGGTTAGCAGGGACACATTATCTCTGGGAAGGAAAAAGCCTACTGTAATTCCAAGCATGTTTTCAACAGAGGAAGATTTTGCGCATTAATGAAAATAAGTGTTTGGAACAGTGAGTATATAGGAGCTGAGTTATTATGGGGCAAAATATACTTTTCAAAGAAAGGTCTGTTAGCTTTTGTATTTGAATCAGAAGGAAATAATGTCCCAGATAATCACAGCATATATATGGAGTGATGTTTACCATTGAACCCGGGTCTCCCACATTGTAGGCAGATTCTTTACCAGCTGAGCCAAGAGGGAGCCTGTTTACCATTTAGCAGTTGTTATAACTTCTTTTCATTATCATAATGACTATTATGCATACCCTTACCATTCCCAACATAAGATTCAAGACTGAAAAAAAGAGAATTCTTTAGAAAAATGAGATATTCTGAAACAGCTAAGTCGTTTGCTATCTCTGAGGTGAAGAAATGAAGAAAGATGTGAGGAAACAGACTAACTACAGTGTCTTTGGACAGACTCAGTGCAGAACCTACTCGTAATACAAAAAAGCTTGCAGTTATTTCAGGCACTCAAAGATGTTGCAAAGAGAAAGCCCTAAATGCTGAATCTGATGCAAAACAACTTAAGTGTTACTCTAAGAATAGTATATGCTTTGACTTAAATGCAAAACAATGATCTCCATTTAGACAGTGGATAAAAGATTCTAAATAGTAGGACTGATTACCTCCAACTTGCAACATTACATGATTCAGTTGGAGTTTATTGAGCATTTACTATGAACCACATGCAGAGCATGACCTCAGGATGCCCACAGGACTGTAATAAGAAAGCAAGAGCATCAGTAAATGAGAAAGAAAAATCCAAACTCAAGGATAGAGGTGAAGAACTCAGTGCCTCCCCCATACACTAAAATTACACTCTAGGTTTTCCTGAGGACATTTTAATATTTTCCTAGTACATTTCTAACTGTGAGCCCCTCTTTTTATCTGAGAAAATCTAAAGCTATAACACTGGTATACTTTTATCTCTTTAGCTTTTCCCTTATAAATGTCAATCATGCTCTTTGTGGAACAAAGAGAATGTTTAGGGAACTCTAAAGAAAATGAATCACTTGTAATCTCCTAAAGTCAGAGGTAATCACTTTTTAGCATGTTTTCCCCAGAATATTATTTATATATATATGTAAGTAAAGCTCAACATTCAGAAAACAAAGATCATGGCATCTGGTCCCATCACTTCATGGCAAATAGATGGGGAAACAGTGTCAGACTTTATTTTGGGGGGCTCCAAAATCACTGCAGATGGTGACTGCAGCCATGAAATTAAAAGATGCTTACTCCTTGGAAGAAAAGTTATGACCAACATAGACAGTATATTCAAAAGCAGAGACATTACTTTGCCGACTAAGGTCCATCTAGTCAAGGCTATGGTTTTCACAGTGGTCATGTATGGATGTGAGAGTTGGACTGTGAAGAAGGCTGAGTGCCAAAGAATTGATGCTTTTGAACTGTGGTGTTGGAGAAGACTTTTGAGAGTCCCTTGGACTGCAAGGAGATCCAATCAGTCCATTTTGAAGGAGATCAGCCCTGGGATTTCTTTGGAGGGAATGATGCTGAAGCTAAAACTCTAGTACTTTGGCCACCTCATGAGAAGAATTGACGCTGGGAGTGATTGAGGGCAGAAGGAGAAGGGGACGACCGAGATGAGATGGCTGGATGGCATCACTGACTCGATGGGTGTGAGTTTGAGTGAACTCCGGGAGTTGGTGATGGACAGGGAGGCCTGGCGTGCTCTGATTCATGGGGTCGCAAAGAGTCAGACATGACTGAACTACTGAACTGAAGTATATCATTGATTTCAAGTTGGAATCATGTATATGGTTTTATATTCTGCCTTTCCCCTCAACTTCTCATGAGCATTTCTGAATCTCATTAAATTTTATAAAAAATCTGCTTTTTAATTATTGGCTATTTCATTACATGCTGTTGTAACCATTTAACATTTCTTCTGTTGTTAAACCTTGAGGTCATTTCTGACTTTTTTGCTATTATAAGTTATAGATAGCTTTGATGTAGATTGTCATAGATACCTTTGTATAAAAATCTTTGTGCACATTTCTGAATGCATTTCTACCGTATCTTAGAAATAGAGTTACTGAATCATACAATTATGATAATTGTAATAGCTTTTGATACATATTTCCAGACTGCATTTCCAAGTGTTTCCTACTTTATATACCCATCTGCAATGATGTGGATATTCTCAAATGTATGTTTCAATATTAATGTAGCAGATACAAATGGGGAAGTTGAATTCTGAGAAAAAAATTAAATTTTTAAATTGGAGAATAATTGCTTTACAATGTTGTGTTGGTTTCTGCTGTACAATAACGTAAATCAGCCATAAATATGCATATGCCCCCTCCCTCTTGAACCATCCTACCCTTCCAGGTTGTCACGGCACCGTTTTGAGCTCCCTGTGTTATACAGCAACTTTCTACTAGCTACCTGTTTTATATATGGTAATCTGTGTGTTTCAGTGAGACTCTCTCAATTCATCCCGCCCTCTCCTTCTGCTGTGTTCACAAGTCTTTTCTCTACATCTGTGTCTAGATAGCCTGCCCTGGAAATAGATTCATCAGTACCATTTTTCTAGATTCCATGTGAATGAATGTGAATAATGTGAATGTGGAAGTTGCTCAGTCGTGTTCACTCTTTGCTTCCCCATGGCCTATATAGTCCATGGCATTCTCCTGGCCAGAATACTGGAGTGGGTAGCTGTTCCCTTCTCCAGGGGATCTTCCCTGACTCAGGAATCAAACCAGGGTTTCCTGCATAGCAGGTTGATTCTTTACCAACTGAGCTATCAGGGAAGCTCATGTAGATGTGTTAATATACAATAGTTGATTGTCTCTTTCTGACTGACTTCACTCTGTGTAACAGGCTCTAGGTTCATCCACCTCACTAGGATTGACATTCCTTTTTATGGCTGAGTAATATTCTCTTACATATATCTACCACAGCTTCTTTATCCATTCCTTTGTTGATGGACATCTAGGTTGCTTCTATGTCCTGGCTATTGTAAGTAGTGCTACAGTGAACATTGGGGTACATGTGTCTTTTTCAATTATGGTTGAAATAAAACATTTTGCAATGATTAAGTTTTATAGCAATGTGACAGATATCATTCATGCTGTTCCCACTGCCTGAATTGCTCATCTCCAGATCACTGTTACATTTAGCTCTCTCTACACACCAACCCCTACCAGAGACAGTTCTGGAACCCTCCAACCAATTCTCCCCACTGTTTTATTTTCTTCTTATTACCACTATGTGCTCATGCTCCATTGCTTCACTGTGTCCAACTCTTTGAAATGCTATGGACTATAACCTGCCAGGCTCCTCTGTCCATCGGATTCTCCAGGCCAGAATACTGGAGAATGGATAAAGAAGCTGTGGTAGATATATGTAAGAGAATATTACTCAGCCATAAAAAGGAATGTCAGTCCTAGTGAGGTGGATGAACCTAGAGCCTGTTACACAGAGTGAAGTCAGTCAGAAAGAGACAACCCACTGGAGTGGGTTGCCATGCCCTCCTCAGGGGATCTTCCTGACCCAGGGATTGAACCTGTGTCTCTTATGTCTCCTGTATTGTCAGGTGGGTTCTTTACCACTAGTGCCACCTGCAAGCCCTCTTATTGGCATTGCTGCTGTGGCTGCTAAGTCACATCAGTTGTGTCCAACTCTGTGCGACCCCATAGATGGCAGCCCCCAGACTCTCCCATCCCTGGGATTCTCCAGGCAAGAACACTGGAATGGGTTGCCACTTCCTTCTCCAATGCATGAAAGCGAAAAGTGAAAGTGAAGTCACTCAATCGTGTCCGACTCTTCACGACCCTATGGACTGCAGCCCACCAGGCTCCTCTGCCCATAGGATTTTCCAGGCAAGAGTACTGGAGTGGGGTGCCATTGCCTTCTCCCTTGCTTGGTACTAAATATTTATGACTTATCTATTGCCTCTGGGCTATTGCATGAGGGCGGGGAGCTTGTCTGGTTCCCCAGCACATAGAGTGTTCAGTCAGCAGGTGTTAAATGGATGCATAAAAATACTTGATGAATGTGATTGCTTTTATGTTGTTAATTCTTTTTTTATTCCTTCAGAAAACTCCAGTGTAATGTTACATAACAAGCAACTGTCAGATGTTTCATCCATCCCATTAGTAACTCAGAGATGGCTGGCTCAGGCCTTTCTCCTATAAATTATGTCAACTGAACAATTGCAGATAGAAGCATAATGCACTTGCTTGGCATCAGCAAAACACAGATAGAAGTGGATGGTTATCTGACTTCCTAGTTTTGATGTTTGGGGTTCTGAATTAAACCAGGATCTCATTATTTATTGTACATAGTGAGCCATCTGTGTTTACAGTATTTTTCCACATCAGGTTTTTTTTTTTTTTTTTTCTATTTTATTATTTATTATAGACTTTTCTTGGCAGTCCAAGCTGGGTACTAGCCTGCACTTGGTGGGACTTTTTAAGTCACCTTCTTGTTGTAATGCCTTAAAATTATCAGGTGGAAATAATCCACACTCATGGTGGGATTATTGGGCACATGAGCCCTGGTTATCATCTGCTCACTGTGGCTTTTGTAAAGGTGTGGAAAGGAAGGTGGAAGTGGAGATTCGGATTCAGGTGCCAACAGGTGTCGACCAAAAATATAGTCAGAGGATGAGATGGTTTGATGGCATCATCGACTTGATGAACTTGAGTTTGAGCAAGCTCAGGGAGTTGATGATGGACAGGGAAGCCTGGCATGCTGCTGTCTATGGGGTTGCAAACAGTTGGACATGACTGACTGACTGAACTGAACTGAAAAAATATAGTCACAACCTGAAAGTAGAGAGTCATTTGGTGGGAATGTTAGAACTCCAAGCCTGGGAGACATCATATTAGTAGCTCTGAGAAAACTACTCTAAGGAGGCAGGGGGGAAGTCAGGCTGTACACATGTTTGCAATAAAGGGAGCAAGCAGTTTGAGCACCAAAGATCAGATATCAAGTTAAGGAATTTAGCTTTCTATGTATGGGAAGATTATACTTTGCAGCTGAAAATGGAGAAGCTCTATACAGTCAGCAATAACAAGACTGGGAGCTGACTATGGCTCAGATAATAAAGTCCTTATGGCCAATTTCAGACTTACATTGTAGAAAGTAGGAAAAACCAGCAGGCCATTCAAGTATGACCTAAATCAAATCCCTTACAATTATACACTGAAAGTGACAAACAGATTCAAGAATTTAGATCTGATAGACAGAGTGCCTGAAGAACTATGGATGGAGGTTCGTAACACAGTGTAAGAGGTGGTGATCAAAACCATCCCCAAGAAGAAGAAATGCAAACGGGCACAATGGATGTCTGAGAAAGTCTTAAGAAATAGCCGAGAAAAGAAGTGAAAGGCAAAAGAGAAAAGGAAAGATACACACGTCTGAATGCAGAGTTCCAAAGAATAGCAGGAGAGAGAGATAAGAAAGCCTTCCTAAGTGATCAATGCAAAGAGATAGAGGAAAACAATAGAATGGGAAAGACTAGAGATCGCTTCAAGAAAATTAGGGACACTAAGGGAACATTTCACGCAAAGATGGGCATAGTAAAGGACAGAAGCGGTATGGACCTAACAGAATCAGAAGATATTAAGAAGAGGTAGCAAGAATACACAGAAGAACTATACGAAAAAGATCTTCATGATCCAGATAACCACGATGGTGTGATCACTTACCTAGAGCCAGACATCTTGGAGGGTGAAGTCAAGTAGGCCTTAGGAAGCATCACTACAAATAATGCTAGTGGAGGTGATGGAATCCAGCTGATCTTTTTCAAATCCTGAAAGATGATGCTGTGAAAGTGCTGCACTCAATATGCCAACAAATTAGGAAAACTCAGCAGTGGCCACAGGACTGGAAAACCAGTGGCCACTGGTTTAGTTTTCATTCTAAACCCAAAGAAAGGCAATGCCAAAGAATGCTCAAACTACCACACAATTGCATTCATCATACATCCTAGCAGAGTAATGCTCAAAATTCTCCAAGCCAGACTTCAACAATATGTGAATCAAAAACTTTCAGATGTTCAAACCGAGTTTGGAAAAGGCAGGAACCAGAGATCAAATTGCCAACATCTATTGGATCATAGAAAAAGCAAGAGAATTCCAGATAAACATGTACTTCTGTTTCATTGACTACGCTAAAGCCTTTGTGTGGATCACAACAAACTATGGAAAATGTTTCAAGAGATGGGAATACCAGACCACCTCACTTGCCTCCTGAGAAACCTGTATGCAGGTAAAGAAACAACGATTAGAAATGGACATGAAACAGTGGAGTGGTTACAAATTGGCAAAGGAGTATGTCAAGGCTGTATATTGTCACCCTGCTTTTTTAACTTATATGCAGAGTACATCATGCAAAATGGCAGGCTGGATGAAGCCCAAGCTGGAATCAAGTTTGCCAGGAGAAATATCAATAACCTCAGATATGCAGATGACACAACTCTTATGGCAGAAAGTGAAGAGCAACTAAAGAGCCTCTTGATGAAAGTGAAAGAGGAGAGTGAAAAAACCGGCTAAAAACTCAGCACTCAAAAAACAAAGACCATGGCATCTGGTCTTATCACTTCATGACAAATAGATGGGGAAACAATGGGAACAGTGACAGACTTTATTTTCTTGGGTTCCAAAATAACTGCAAATGGTAACTGCAGCCATGAAATTAAAAGATGCTTTTAACTCTCTTTGGAAGAAAAGTTATGACCACCTAGACAGCAAATTAAAAAGTAGACACATTGCTTTGCTGACAAAGGTCTATACAGTCAAAGCTGTGGTTTTTCTAGTAGTCATGTATGGATGTGAGAGTTGGACCATAAAGAAGGCTGAGCACTGAAGAACTGATGCTTCTGAGCTGTGGAGTTGGAGAAGACTCTTGAGAGTCACTTGGGGTGCAAGGAGATGAAACCAGTCAATCCTAAAGGAAATCAGTCCTGAATATTCATTGGAAGGACTAATGCTGAAGCTGAAACTCCAACACTTTGGCCACCTGATGAGAAGAACTGACTCATTTGAAAAGATCCTGATGTTTGGAAAGATTGAAAGCCGGAGGAGAAGGGGACGACAGAGGATGAGATGGTTGGATAGAGTCACCAACTCAGTGAACATGAGTTTGAGCAAGCTCTGGGAGATGGTGAAGGACAGGAAGCCTGGCATGCTGCAGATCATGGTGTCGCAAAGAGTCAGACAGACGGAGTGACTGAACAACAAGAATGTGAAGATACAAGCCTCTAGGCTCGCTGAATTCATTCCTTTCATATGCCCCTCAGCTATCTGTGACCAATCCTGTTTCATTGTCTACCTTGCTTCTTGCATTCCTCAGTTCCTCAGCAGTCACTGTGGCAGGTAGCAGCATTAGCTGTATCACAGTTTTGAGAGCCCTCATTCACATTTGGAGGCCAGAAATCGCTGCCTGTGACATTTCTTATTGATTAATATGGCAGGAGATATTTTCATTTCATACAGGAAAAGGATTAAAAGCCATGTGGCCAAGGTTTTGGTTTATCCCTTGATCTCCTGGAAAGTGGTGAAAGGACTAGGTTTCCTCAGGATAGTTTGCTTCTGGTTGATTACCTGGGGGAGGACTAGCCCTCTTTCCCAACCTTGTCCTTTAGGCCCATGAGTCTGTGGTTTGTGCCCTCTCCCATTGCACGTGGCGCGTGGTATCTTAGATGCTAAGAGAAGCCTGCAGCGTGAGGGGCAGAGGCTCCGGCAACCCTGTTCTGGATGCAGAACAGGCCTGGTGAAGGTCAACACCTAGAAGGTATTTGTTTGAATGAACATGAAAGAAACTTACATGTCTCAAGGGGCTGAGCTGGGGTTTTTCTGGTGGCACAGTGGTAAAGAATCTGCCCATAATATGAGAGACCCGGAAGGACAGCGATCCTTCCAAGGTCTTCAAGTCTTTATTTTCTCCTGCCCAGTCCCTCCCAGACACTCCAGAGAACTCTTTCCTATCTTCCCTTCTCACCTGCCAGCTAGAATCCCATGACCGTCACTTGACCCAACCTCTTGCCAATGCTCTCAGCATCCTTACTCTTTTGGACATTCTGCTGCACCAGCTCAGCAAAATCACAGCCCACATCTGTCTAGATGTTAACCTTCCTTGCTCCAAACCCAAGCTGATAAGCTTTGCCAGGAGAAGTCACCCAGTCTGGAGACAGATGCTGCTAGGTATTTCTGGTCTCCAACCTCTCCTGGGTCCTCAGCACCGCCCAGTGAACCATCCATAATCCCAGTGACCTGTCTATGACATCCAGTCTCTGGTGTGGCCTCATTCCATCATGCATACGTTGTTCTGACACAATTAGCGCTCAGAGGCTGAGAGCATGTTGTGATATTTCTTCTCTCTCTGTGTTGACCGTGATGGAGAAGCACAGTAAAAATAAATTGATTTGGAATTGTCTTTTGATTCTGGAAATTATCATAGATATTTGAAATTGCCTTGAACCTCCTTGTAAAGCAGAAGCAGAGAAAAAAGTGTTTCTTCTGAAGGTTTTTTTTTCCCCCTATGGGATGTGCTGAGCTACCTTCTCTTCGTGTATCAGTTAATGATAATATTTTGCTCCCTGTTCACTTATCTTTAAATAATTTGGCACAATTCTATATTAATCCTTTCAACAAAGCTATGAGTCTGTGAGTGGGAAGTATGGTATCATAGTGTAATCTTGAAACTTGCAGATCAGAGCTTAGAGCTGAGAAGACAAAGACCTGCCACAATAGGAGCAAAGCGGAGTTGACCTTGTTTTGTGAAAACACACCTGGGTTCATATTAGCAATATATATATATATATATATATATATATATAAAAGATATATATATATATATATAAAAGATATAAAAGAACTATAAAGTTCTTTTTTTTAGTCTTGTAAGCTTTTAAAATAGCTTCTGCAGAGGTGATGGGGGGTGAAAGGGATAGTCTAGGAATTTGGAGTTAAAATACACACACTGCTATATATAAAACGGGCTTCCTAGGTGGTGCTAATGGCAGGAAACCATTTGCCAATGCAGCAGACATAAGAGACATTGGCTCAATCTCTGGGTTGGAAAGATACCCTGGGGAAGGGCATGGCAACCTGCTCCAGTATTCTTGCCTGGAGAATCCCATGGACAGAGGGGCTTGGCTGGCTACACTCAATGGGATCACAAAGAGCAGACTGAAGTCATATATAAAATAGATAACCAACAAAGACCTACTGTAGAGTGCAGAGGGCTCTACTCAATATCTTGTAATAAGCTTTAATGGAAAGGAACCTATATATTTATATATATGTGTGTGTGTATGTGAATCAGTTTGCTGTACACCTGAAACTAACACATCATTGTAAATCAACTATATTTTGGTACAATAGAAAATAAAATAGCTTCTGCATGGCGCTCCTGATGCTGTAGTGTAGGTGGTACACTGGAAGAGGGCACAGGCTGTGAAAAGACATAGATGCTGCTGTAGGGGCATGGGGGCATCTGCTGATGTAATTTTTCTTCAAGACCTCTTTCATAAATACCTGTTGGTAATTAAGATCCAGGTTCAAATTGATGCTGTGCCTTGGAGGAGGAAGCCAGAACTTGTGGTTTCTGTTACTTAACTGGTGAAAAGTTGCAAGTTCTGGGAACTCTGGAGCCCAACAGCAGACTGCCATCAGAGCCCTGCTCCCGAGTCTTGGGGGTCTGCGGCCTTGTCTTCACTTTCTGGCTCCATCCCCATCCTTTGGCCAACTGTTCAAGTTTTGTGTGGATGAAACCTGAGGTCCCAGCCTCATAAGAGCTTTGCTCTTAGCCACTTTCAGGATGTCAAGATAAAGGCTCAAAAGCTTATTTTTAGTTTTATACTATCTTTAGAAATTACCTTCAGTGTTCTTATTCTTTACTGAATGTCCTTGGGTCTCCTGAGAAGACATTTCAACATGTAAAAAATTGTCAGAAAAAAGTCTAGGATAACTTGTATTCTAATAAGAAATACTGTTCTCATTTCCAAAAGTTGCTTTCCCATAGCTTTATCTTGTTTTTATGTGCTTTTCTTGGAGCTTTCATGGTATGATCATTTTGTTGTTCAATAAGTTCAATAGTCAATAAGTTGTGTCTGACTTTTTGCAAACCCATGGACTGCAGCATGGCGGGCTCCTCTGTCCTTCACTATCTCCCAGAGTTTGCTCAAATTCATGTCCATTGAGTCAGTGATGCTACCTAACTATCTCATCCTCTACTGCCGCATTCCCCTTTTGCCTTCAGTCTTTTCTAGCATCAGAGTCTTTTCCAATGACTTGGCTCTTCCCATCAGGTGGCCAAAGTATTGGAGCTTCAGCTTCAGCATCAGTCCTTGAAATGAATATTCAGGGTTGATTTCCTTTAGGACTGATTGGTTTGATCTCCTTGCAGTCCAAGGGACTCTCAAAAGTCTTCTCCAACACCACAATTCAAAAGCATCAATTTTTTGGTGCTCGGCTTTCTTTATGGTCCAACTCTTACATCCATACATGACTACTAGAAAAACCATATTGGACACCTTCCAGCCTAGGGGGCTTATCTTCCCATGTCATATCTATTTTGGCTTTTCACACTGTTCATGGGATTCTCGCAGCAAGAATACTGAAGTGGTTTGCTATTCCCTCCTCCAGGGGACCACGTTTCATCAGAACTCTTCACTATAACCCATTTGTCTTGGGTGGCTCTGCACAGCATCACTCACAGATTCATTGACTTACACAAGCTCCTTCACCATGACAAGACTGTGATCCATGAAGGAGGGTATGATCACAGGGGTACTAAATTCCATGTGTATTAGTCCTCCTTGGAGAGTGCTGTTGGTCAGTAAATCTGGGCCCGCTTCCATCAACTGTCACTCAGGAGCCTGGGATGGAGCCTAGGTGTCCACCTGTCACAAGGGTCCCGGGTGGCTCTGAGGCAGGTGGAGCATGCGGTGGCAGACACTCTGAGAAACTCCATGAGTCTCACCCCGGAGCAGGAGCCGGGACACCTGGCCCTGAGGCTTTGGGTTCTTTGCCTTTATTGCTTCAGAAATAATTTTTCAAATCGGTGAGTGGGTTAAATGAGACTCTTTGTCCAACACTGTTTTCTACATAATCTCTGAGAGTTTGTTCCAAAGAAATGACTATCTGCCTTGGTTGTTGCCATGCAGTTGCTCAGTCATGTCCAACTCTCTGAAACCCATTGGACAGCAGCACGCCAGGCTTCCCTGTCCTTCGCCATCTCCTGGAGCTCACTCAAACTCATGCCCATTGAGTAAGTGATACCACCCAACCATCTGGTCCTCTGTCATTCCCTTCTCCTCCTGCCCTCAATCTTTCCCAGCATCAAGGTCTTATCTACTGAGTTGGCTCCATCATCAGGTGGCCAAAGAATTGGAGCTTCAGCTTCAGAATCAGTTCTTCTAAGGAATAGTCAGGACTGATTTCTTTAAAGATTGACTGGTTTGATCTCCTTGCACCCCAAGGGACTCTCAAGAGTCTTCTCCAACACCACAGCTCAAAAGCATCAATTCTTTGTCATTCAGCCTTCCTTATGGTCCGATTCTCACATCCATACATGACTATTGGAAAAACCAGCTTTGACTGTATGGACCTTTGTTAGCAAAGTAACGTCTCTGCTTTTTAATATGCTTATCTAGGTTGATCATAGTTTTTCTTCCAAGGGGCAAGAGTCTTTTAATTTTATGGCACCACTCACCATGTACAGTGATTTTGGAACCCAAGAAAATAAAGTCTGTCACTGTTTCCATTGTTTCCCCATCTATTTGCCATGAAGTGATGGGACTG
This sequence comes from Madoqua kirkii, assembly GCA_006408675.1. Classification (NCBI taxonomy): domain Eukaryota; kingdom Metazoa; phylum Chordata; class Mammalia; order Artiodactyla; family Bovidae; genus Madoqua; species Madoqua kirkii. Next base: position 22,766 of record SJYC01117222.1, read on the forward strand.
GATGCCATGATCTTAGTTTTCTGAATGTTGAGTTTTAAGCCAGCTTTTTCACTCACCTCAGCTTCATCTAGAGGCTTTTTAGTTCCTTTTCACTTTCTGCCATAAGGGTGGTGTCATTTGCATATCTGAGGTTATTGATATTTCTCCTAGCAATCTTGATTCCAGCTTGTGCTTCAATCCAGCCTGCCATTTTGCATGATGTACTCGGCATAGAAGTTTAATAAGCAGGGTGACAGTATATAGCCTTGATGTACTCCTTACCCAATTTGGAACCAGTCTGTTGTTTTATGTCCAGTTCTAACTGTTGCTTCTTGACCAGCACATAGATTTCTCAGAAGGCAGGTAAGGTGGTCTGGTATTCCCATCTCTTTAAGAGTTTTCTACAGTTTACTGTAATCCACACAATCAAAGGATTTAGTGTAATCAATGAAGCCGAAGTAGATGTTTTTCTGGAACTCTCTTGCTTTTTCTATAATCCAGTGGATATTGGCAATTTGATCTCTGGTTCCTCTGCCTTTTCTAAATCCAGCTTGAACATCTGGAAGTTCTCAGTTCACATACTGTTGAAGTCTGGTTTGGAGAATTTTGAGCATTATTTTGCTAGCATGTGAAATGAGTGCTATTGTACAGTAGTTTTAACATTTTTTGGCATTGCCTCTCTTTGAGTCTGGAATGAAAACTGACCTTTTCCAGTACTGTGGCCACTGCTGAGTTTTCCTAATTTGCTGGCATATTGAGTGCAGCACTTTCACAGCGTCATCTTTTAGGATTTGAAATAGCTCAGCTGGAATTTCATCACCTCCTCTAGCTTTGTTCATAGTGATGCTTCCTAAGGCCCACTTGACTTCACATTCCAGGATATCTGGCTCTAGGTGAGTGATCACACCATTGTGGTTATCTGAGTCATGAAGATCTTTTTTGTACAGTTCTTCTGTGTATTCTTGCTGCCTATTATTAATATCTTCTGCTTCTGTTAACGTCCATACCGTTTCTGTCCTTTACTGTGCCCATCTTTGCTTGAAATTTTCCCTTTGTATCTCTAATTTTTTTGAAGAGATCTCTAGTCTTTCCCATTCTATAGTTTTCCTCTGTTTCTTTGCATTGGTCACTGAGGAAGGCTTTTCGTGTGTCCTTGCTCTGCACTGAAACTCTGCATTCATATGCTTATATCTTTCCTTTTCTCTATTGCCTTTCACTTCTCTTCTTTTCTCAGCTATTTGTAAGACCTCTTTAGACATCCACTTTGCCTTTTAACATTTCTTTTCTTGGGGATGATTTTGATCACCCCCTCCTGAACAATATCGTGGACCTCTGTCCATAGTTCTTCAGGCAGTCTGTCTATCAGATCTAGTCCCTTGAATCTATTTGTCACTTCTACTGTATAACCTAGATTTGATTTAGGTCATACCTGAATGGCCTAGTGGTTTTCCCTACTTTCTTCAATTTAAGTTTGAATTTTGCAGTAAGAAGTTCATGATCTGAGCCACAGTCAGCCCACAGTCTTGTTTTTGCTAACTCTATGTAGCTTCTCCATCTTCTATTGCAAAGAATATGATCAATCTGATTTTGGTATTAACCATCTGGTGATGTACATGTGTAAAGTCGTCTCTTGTGTTGTTGGAAGAAGGTGCTGGCTGTGAGCAGTGCATTCTGTTGGCAAAACTCTGTTAGCCTTTGCCCTGCTTCATTTTGCACTCTAAGGCCAAAGTTGCCTGTTATGCAGGTGTCTCTTGACTTCCTACTTTTGCATTCCAGTCCCTATGATGAAAAGAACATCTTTTTTTTTTTTTTTTTTGGTATTAATTCTAGGTCTTGTAGATCTTTATAGAACTGTTTAGCTTCTTTGGCATTAGTGATTAGGACATAGACTTGGATTACTGTGATATTGAATATTTTGCCTTGGAAATGAACAGACATCATTCCATCATTTTTGAGATTGTACCCAAGTACTGCATTTTGGACTCTTTCATTGACTATGAGGGCTACTCCATTTCTTCTAAGGGATTCTTGCTCACAGTAGTAGATATAATGGTCGTCTGAATTAAACTCTCCTTTTCTGGTTTATTTAAATTCACTGATTCCTCAAATTTCAGTGTTCACTCTTGCCATCTCCTGTTTGAGCACTTCCAATTTACCTTGATTCATGGACCTAACATTCCAGGTTCCCATGCAATATTGTCCTTTACAGCATCAGACTTTACTTCCATCACCAGTCACATCCACAACTGGGCCTTGTTTTTGCTCTAGCTCCGTCTCTTCATTCTTTCTGGAACTATTTCCCCTCTCTTCTCCAGTAACGTATTGGGTACCTACTGACCTGGGGAGTTCATTTTTCAGTGTCATATCTTCTTGCCTTTTCATACTGTTCATGGGGTTCTCAACGCAAGAAGATTGAAGTGGCTTGCCATTTCCTTCTCTAGTGGACCACGCTTTGTCAGAACTCTCCACCATGACCCATCCATCTTGGGTGGCCCTACAGAGGGTGGCTCATAGTTTCATTGCTTTAGAAAAGGTTGTGATCCACGTGATCAGTTTGGTTAGTTGTCTGTGTTTCTGATTTTCTTTCTGTCTTCCCTCTGATGGATGAGGATAAGAGGCTTGTGGAAGCTTCCTGATGGGAGGGACTGGCTGTGGTGAAAACTGGGTCTTGCTCTGGTGGGCAGGGCCATCTGACTTAGTGGTGAAAACACATAATTCTTATTAGGATTTTTGTTTTATTTTGTTAGACTTTTGGCTACAGGTTTAGCAGGTCCTGATAGATAAGTCCTGCATTTGATCAATTCATTTCAATAATTAAAAAATATCTATGGATGTTTTGATTGAAATTAAATTCATATCACCTGGGAAGATAAAATTTTAAGCCTCTCTTTCTGTCCTTCCACTTATGCAGATGGCATATTACAAGGTGTATATTAAAAAAGAGAGTTTAAATATTTTCCGTATGGATAACTAGCTGTCCTGCACTGTTTTGTTGAAAAGAGTGTTCCTTTTCCATTAAATTACCTTGATACCTTCGCCAAAATCAGTAACCGTTTTTGTCTGTTTCTGAACTCTGTTCCATTGGTCTGTCTGTCTTTAGGCCAGTACTTCACTGTGTTGCTTACTGTAGATAGTATGTACTATATGGCAGTTTGGAGATCAGATAGTGTTAGTCCTCTAAATTCATTCTTTTTAAAAAATCGGTTGATTGTTTTAGTCCTCTATATATTTCCATATAAATTTTAATCAGTTTTTTTTTTCCCCAATAGCTGTAAAGTACTTGACAGGATTGTAACTAGAATGGCTTGGAATCTATAGATCAATTGAAAAGAATTGATATCCTATAAACCACTACAGTTCCCCACCTTCTTCCATCATATTAGTTTTTAGTTTTAAGGGATTACTAATAATTTAAGGAAGAGAAATTCTGATTAGCAAGTGTATACTCTGAATAGAAAGTAGATGATGAGTTCAGATTTTCACTAATAGGCTCCATGTGGCATCTATCTGAGTTATTAACATGTAACGGGAATGTTAAATAATTTTCTTAAAGCAACTTAGTAATTTTAAAGTTCATAAACTTAATAAAGTGTACAAGTTAAAAATGTAGTATTTTCACATTAACCCAAAGGCCTAATGTCTTTATATCCATTTAAAATAATTAAGAAGATCATGTTAAAGCTTCACTTTTCCTTAACAGCAGTGGTAAATATTAACAACTGACTCTCCAGGAAAAAGAAAAAAGAGCCCTGATTTGTAGCATTTGCCAATTTCTGTGTTATAAATACTTCCACTACAGCTCATTTCCTGCTATGAAGTTGATGTCTCTCAGTGCACAGATGCACACTAGCATGCCATTATACAGGATTCCCATCATACAGACACAATAGATGTAACTTCAAGAGCATAGATGAAAATGAAAAAAAAAAATTGAAAGTGTTGTTGCGTAGTCATGTCTGACACTTTGCAACCGCATGGCCCACCAGGCTCCTCTGTCCATGGAACTCTCCAGGCAAGAATACTGGAGTGGGTAGTCATTCCCTTCTCCAGGGAATTGAACCTGGGTCTCCTGCGTTGCAGGCAGATTCTTTACCATCTGAGCCACCAGGGAAGCCCAATGATAATAAAATGTAAAATAATTAAACAGAGATGAGGTTTTATGGTTGATTTTGTTATTTTTAGAAGATGTCTGCTCCACCCAGTCATTCAGGGACCAGGTTAAGAATAATTCTACAGCCTTATCCAAGGTCAACTTTGAAAGGAGACTGAGCCTGGAGGAGCAATAGGTGAGATGGTTTGTATGCCCAGGCCTGGAAGTGGTTCTAGTATCTTCTTCCCTTCTGACCTATACTTCAGTCACATGACTGCACTCAGCTGCAAAGGAGGCTGGGAAATGTAGTCCATTGCTGTGTCCAGGAGAGGAGCAAAGCTCAGTTTAGGGGACCAGTTAATAGTTTCTGTCATGTCATTGCTTTGTACTTTTAAACCTGTCCTCATGTGGCATGACTTGGGGAGGGAGACTTGAATTTAGATAAGTGTAATCAATAACTGTTCCTGGGCAAGCCCCGTCATCTCTCTGAGTCCCAGTTTTCTCTGTAAAACTCAGACCTTAAACTAGGTCCTTCTTAGTTCTGTAACTGCTAATACATCTTCCCTACTCAGCATTCCCTGTTCTTTTCTTTCTGGTCTCCTGGGGGTAGCTTTTGTTCATTTGTCGGTCCTGATGTGAATCCCTTTCTGCAGTGGAAACTGGTCTTTGCTGTGGCTTGGCAGGTTTGTCTACCTGACTGACTTGGGACCAGGGCCTTGGAGCCCAGGGCACTCCTGAGTCAGGGGTTCTGAGTGCTCTTGTTCTGTCTCCGGAGGGCCATGCTGGGTACAGAGCAGGGAAAGGGTTTCTCAAGAAGCTGTTCTCATTTTGCTTCACCCAGGAAAATGCCAAATTTAATATGTAGGAGCAGACATTTTGCTCCAGCAACTGTCTTGAAGAAATTATAGTTTCCATGGAATATTGCAGCCTCTGGAGTCAAAGTGCCTGGGTTCAAATCCCTACTTTTTCTGAGCTGTGTTCAGTTCAGTTCAGTCACTCAGCCGTGTCCTACTCTTTGCAGCCCCATGAACTACAGCACGCCAGGCCTCCCTGTCCATCACGAACTCCTGGAGTCCACCCAAACCCATGTCCATTGTGTCGGTGAAGCCATACAACCATCTCATCCTCTATCGTCCCCTTCTCCTCCTGCCCTAAATCTTTCCTAGAATCAGAGTCTTTTCAGATGAGTCAGCTGTCTGCATCAGGTAGCCAAAGTACTGGCATTTCAGCTTCAACATCAGTCCTTCCAGTGAACACCCAAGACTGATCTCCTTTATCATGGACTGGTTGGATCTCTTTGTAGTCCAAGGGACTCTCAAGAGTCTTCTCCAACACCACAGTTACTGCATTGTGTTACTGAGGCCAAATTACTTAACATTTCTGTGCCTCGGTTTCCTTCTCTGTAAATAAAATAAAATAAAAAATTAAGATAAAAGTTAGATAATATATAATTTAAGATATTTGTATTAAAATAACCATCAGTGTGTTTTTTGAGGACTAAGTAAGTTAATACATGTAAATGCTATAAAAGTATTGTTTTTAGTGGGATCATTATTAATATACTTGTTATTGCACAGAGGAATTAAGGAAATGGTGCTCTTATGGGCATTGCAAACAGGAAACAAAAAAAGATCAGGATCTGGTGATTTTAAAATTGGCAGTTACTTCAATAGGTTGTGCACTGCAGCCTGCTACCAAGAATAGAAAATTGCCCCAGTTATGCCACGGATGCTCTTCTCTTCTCTTCCTTCCTGTTTTTACTCTCTTCCTCCTGCCCTCCTTTCCTCATGAGAAGCAAAAAGAGTGGGACTTAGGATGGTATTAAAGTGCCAGGCTGAGAGCTGCAGACATTTTAATCAGATCAGCATCTTTCAGCATGTCGACCTATCTTCCTGCTTCTATACTCTTGGCAGGCATTGCTAATCAATGTGAGAGTTTTTTTCTACTGAACCTCAGGACCTCCAAAGGAAGAGGCTGTAAGTCAAGACACTTAACACCTGGTACTGTTTGACCAATCAGAGCCAACCCTCACCAGAAGGCTGGAGTTTCCCTGTGGCCCCAGGCATTAACCCTTTAGTTGCTGGATTTGTTAAGAAATCAAAGGATTTACAGGGAAAAGCCAGAGTGTCCAAGGAAGTAGTAGAGAGGGAGAAGGGAGGATACAAGGGTTCTCAGAGCAGCATGAAAGAATGAAAGTATTTTACTATGTTAATAAGTAGTATAGCTGTTCTTGTACAGAGTACTAACCTTGCACAGAATCATTTTCAACACCTCTACTGCCACAGATCACAGTGGAGCTTGAGATGAAACTCAGTTGACAGGCAAGCATTAGAAGATGTGGTTCAAAGAAGTAGATCACTGTTCTTCTCGAAAGTTATGGAGGAGACTTTTTGGAAAAGATGGATTTGGGCTGGATCCTGAAGGGTTTCTACTGGTGGAAGGGGAAATGGGAAGAAGATGAACAGACAGGCCAGTGTGAACCTGACTAGGGAGGCAGGTCCCTCTTCCTGGCTCCCTGGAAGATGCTGTACCAGATTGCCGTGGTGACGACAACAGACTCCTTTGGTCCAGCAGCCTTGTGAAGCCATCAGATAAGAAAAGACGGGCAATTCCCCAGTTCCCATTTCTACCCAGACTGTGAAATGGCAGTAAATGCCAATCTGTTTTCCTTTAGAAAAAATGATTTCACTTTGAATTTCACATCATCAGTTCCAAAGAGAAAATAATTCACCAAAACAAATGTAAATATATCATTATAAAATGTCCTGCTTTTCTTTTTTTCTTTTCTTCGAGTAGATGTTTTCAGTATCCACAAGTAAAATCATACTACTTTCAAAATTAGCCTGCAGACAACTTAACTGCTTGAGAAAAATCATTTCTCCAGATTTGTTAAGGAAGAAATCCTATAGGAGTGGAGTGACAGTAGAATGAATTTTATACTGGGAGTGAGAAGAGCTGAGTGATGTCCTTTGTTCTGTCTCCTAGTGTGTAATGGGAGATTTTACCTCCTGGCAATTGATTTCCTCTTACAAAGTGAATTAACATCTTCATTTCAGAGAAAGTTTCGCAAAAAAAAAGAGAAAGATATAAAGAAAGAAAAGAAGAATCTATAGCTCAAACAGCTATTAAAATTTTGGCTTATTCTCTCTTCATATTTGTTCAAAAATTTATACAAGGTTCTAATCAGGAAACCTTGGCTTTCCCTGATGTCTCAGACGATAGGGAATCCACCTGCAATGCGGGAGACCTGGGCTTGATCTCTGGGTTGGGAAAATCCTTTGGAAAAGGGAATGGTTACCCTCTCCAGTATTCTGGCCTGGAGAGTTCCAGGGACAGAGCAGCCTGGCAGACTACAGTCCCTGGGGTCTCAGAGTCAGACACAACTCAGCAACTTTCACTTCCTTTCTTTCTAATCACTGAAAGTGTTGCTCAGTCGTGTCCGACTCTTTGAAACTCCTTGGACTGTAAGCCTGCCAAGCTCTTTTGCCCATTGAATTCTCCAGGCAAGAATACTGGAGTGGGTAGTCATTCCTTTCTTCACGGGATCTTGACTCAAGGATCGAACCCAGGTTTCTTGCATTGCAGGCAGATTCTTTACCATCTGAGCCATCAGGGAAGCCCATAAGTCATAGTCTACATTTACTTTATGCCCTGCCTCCTCACTTAACCTGAAGTTTACATTTTTCCTAGGCTGTGTATGTGTGGCATTGTCTCTTTGTTGAGGACAAAATCACAGGATGCTGAGGGTTGGAGTTTACAACTTACTCCTTAAACTCAAGGTTCTTCATAGCATTTCCAAGTGGATAGATATTCTGGTGTCTTGTGTTCTAAGGCAATTGCTTATTTGTTTAGCTTCAGGCTGTTTTTGCTTTAGGTTCTCTGCATGAATGAAGTATTGTCCAGAGAGGGTGCTGTATTAATCGATGGAGCTGACCTCTCTTGGATGTGGATTTTTTGACTCAATGGGGACAGAAACTAAAGTGGCTTGAAGCCTGTCCTTTCTGCCCTGCCCCTGGGGAGGCAGCTATAGCAGGGAGCTGCTGGGAAGGCATGGTCCCCAGGTTGGAATGAGCCTTGCTATTTCTGTACCAGTTTGCAAACCTCAGATTTCACCTTTAGTTGGGGTTTATTTTCAGTGTCCTAAATTTTCAAATCATATTTTGATTATTTTAGCTTCACTTCGGCTTTTCTGCACGTGTGCTGCATGCTTACTTGTGTCCAACACTTTGCAACCCCCTGGACTGTAGCCCTCCAGGCTCCTCTGTTCATGGGATTCGCCAGGCAAGGGTACTGGAGTGGGCTACCATTCCCTCCTCCAGGACATCTTCCTGACCCAGGGATCAAACCCAGGTCTCCTGCCTGCATCTCCTGCATCGATGCAGAAGGATTATTTACCACTTTGCCTTTTCTAAAGGAGTTTTATTCTTATAATTGTTTAGTTCTTAAATAGCCTTTTAGTTTTACATTACAGCAGTAAATGGGATCATACCATTATAAGAAGTTTAGCAAAAAAAAGAGAAAAATACCCATAACCTAAACACAACTCATAATTTTTGCTTATTTCCTATTAATTAATATTCAACATATTTTACAAGTCATAAACATGGTATATGAATAGTTTTATATCCTGCTTCTTCACTTAACCTGCCATTGGTTGCATTTTCTATTTTGTTTTCCGTATTGTTTGCTTTAAATGGTTGCAGTATTCTGTGTGCTGATTATGTACCACCATTGGTCGAACCAATTCTCTTATGCCACACATTCAGTTTTCTTCAAATTTGCAGCATGTGAGATCCAAGTTCTCTGACCAGGGATGGAACCTGTACCCCTGCACTGCAAGTGTGGAGTCTAAACCCCTGGACTGCCAAGGAAGTCCCAAACTAAGGCTATTTTATGTCACTTGTTTACTTATGGCCTGATAGACTTCCCAAATTCTTTTTCAATGCTGAGAACAGCTGTTTCATTGAATACTTGCTGACATTTGATATACTACTGCTCATTATTAATATATTTGCTTTTGCTAATTAAGTAGGGGAAGAGGATATCTTGTTTTAATTTGCATTTTTAATTATTGGTTGGCTTGAACTTTCTCCCATGGTAGTTGGTTTTTTTGAGTTTTTACTTTGTGAATTATCTTTTTAGATGCTGTGTGTGTGTGTGTGTGTGTGTGTGTGTGTGTGTTTAGTCACTCAGTTATGTCTGACATTTTGTGACCCTGTGAACTATAGCCTGCCAGGCTCCTCTGTCCATGGGGATTCTCCATGCAAGAATACTGGAAAGGATTGCCATTTCCTCCTCCAGGGGATCTTCCTGACCCAAGGATCAAATCTGTGTCTGCCTCATCTCCTGCATTGCCGGTTGATTCTCTACCACTGAGCCACTGGGGAAGCTCTAGATGCTTTGGATATTTGGGCCTAAAGATGTTCTTATTGTTTTAGATAAGCATATTAGCCCTTGGCTGTGTTTGCTGGATTGTTTCTTATTTAACATCCTTTCTGGACTGATATTTTTGTTTCTATTATCTGGATTTTCTGTATTGATACCACAATTTCAATGGTACTGCTTTGTAATTTTTTAGAAATTTCTTTTTTTTTTTAATTTATTTTTAATTGAAGGATAATTGCCTTACAGTATTGTGTGGGTGTCTACCAAACATCAACATGATAGAACTTTCTTTCTATTCTTTTATTCCTCACTTTTAAATGAAAATTGTAAGTGTTCAGTTAGTTTCCCCTACTACACATCTCCCAAACTTCTGCTTGAGTTTTGATTGTATGTGAGTGAAATATGCATATTAACTTTGGAAGAGCTGATATATATTAGTCCTTTATCGAGGAGGTGAGTCTTGGTAAATGTTTCTGGAATAGAGTTCTTCAGCTGCTTCACTCTGGTCTCAGTTCCAGATTCGCTTTGTGAGCTGCTGGATATTTAGTATGCAAGTGCTATATTATAGTTAGTGTTTATTTAGCTTTAGAATGCATGTGTTAGAATCTCCTACTCATTATTCTGTAAAATGTTGATAGAAAACATGAGTAACTTTGAATTTTCACAGCCTTATGTAGGAGCTCTTTTTCCAGAATTCTTTGGAGGTTGGAATGCTTTCTTTAATACTGCATTGGTGTGGAAATGATGCCGTGTTTGACTTTTCATCCTTATCAGCTAAAATCACTTTTTGTGTCCAGTGTGGCATTGAAGGATGCTAACATTTTAATCAGAGAGATATACTTAATCATAGCTGTGTATTTTGACAGAATAATTTATATTAGCTCAAAATATTCTACAGTGCTTATGTTAGTAAGGTTAGGGAAAATACTGGCAGAAAAATTTTATTGCTTGATATAGAAATGATAATTACAACAATAATAAAAATAATTGTAGCTGATATCTGAATCTGTCTTTTGCCAGTTATTTTTCTTAGCTAATGTAATTCTTACAACAACCCTGTGAGGTAGATGCTGTTATTATTCTGATTATGCAGATGAGGAAACTGAGTCACTGAGAGATTAAGCAACTTTTTTTTGATTTTCTCCTTTGCCCTTTCACTAAGATGGGCAAATGGAAGTCCTAGTAAATGGCTGTGCGGGGAGCATTATTGATACCACTGGATTTAAGAGCTGGAAGCAATGTCTTCATATCATTTAGTGGTGGTCTACTCTTATCATCTTTCAGGTGAGAAAAATCAGAGTCCAGAAGACTTTAATAGCTATTTAATTTTTTTAAGTTATGAAAACATAAATATTCACTCTGCAGAAGTACACAAAGAATTCCCCCATTTTCTTTTCTTATCTGTTTTATTCACCAAGGGAGTCCCATTAGTAGCTTGAAGTGTCTTCTTCCAAGTTACAAAGTAGAAAAAGAGACACAAATGTAGAAAACAAATGTATGGACACCAAGAGTGAAAGGATGGGGGGTGGGTTGAATATGGAGACTGGGATTGACGCATATACCCTATTGACACTGTGTATGAAACAGATAGCATAGGAACTCTACTCAGTGCCTCTATGGCGACCTAATGGGAAGGGAATCCAAAAAGGAGGAAATATATGTATATGTGTGTGTATAGCTGATTCACTTGACTGTACAGCAGAAACTAACACAATATTGTAAAGCAACTATACTCCAATAATTTTTTTTTAAGTGGGGGAAAAAAAAAGTGTCTTCTTCCAGACATTCTTGTTTTGTATTTAAATAGATTTCTAAATTTAAGAGCAAGTTGGAGGCACAAAGTTGAGTAGAAGCAGAGCTTCTGTCTCGCGAGGGCAGTGGCTTGTTGAGGGCACAGGGAGGTGCCTCTGTTGACTCCTGCTCCAGGGAGGTGCTGGGGGCAAGGAGCCGGCCAGGATGCTCCTGTCATCACCAGATGCGGTCACTGGGGGTAGGTGAAGGTGAAAGTTACTCAGTCGTGTCTGACTCTTTGAGACCCCATGGACTATACAGTCCATGATGTTCTCCAGGCCAGAACACTGGAGTGAGCAGCCTTTCCCTTCTCCAAGGATCTTCCCAATCCAGGGATCAAACCCAGGTCTCCCGCATTGCAGGAGAATTCCTTACCAGCTGAACCACCAGGGAAACCCCATGGAGGGGGTAAACCATGGTCATAAATTAGCTGGTCTTTTCCAGGCAACCCAATGGCTTTTAATAGTTGGTTTTCTCCTGAAGATACGAAAGGAAGGTGCTATCAATAAAAAAATGTTTGTTTTGTTATATATTAGCTTGCAATCTGTGTGCCACAAGTAAAGGAGACTATTTTTTTTTTTATGAGCATTGACTCTTTTTTATTGTTTTGAAGTATAGTTGGTTTACAATATTAGTCTCTGTTGTACAACTGGTAATTCAAAATTTCTATAGATTATATACATTTAAAGTTATAAAATATTAGCTATATTCTGATATTCTTTTTTCATGAATGAATGAATAAAACCTATAAATTATTGATGCTAAGGGAATAAAAACTTTTTTATTGAAATGTAAGTTGATTTACAACATTGTGTTAGTTTCAGATGTACAGCAAAGTGACTCTGAGTCCATCCATGTTGCTGCAAATGGCATCATTTCATTCTTTTTTATGGATGAGTAATATTCCATTGCATATATATATATATATATCTCACATTTTCTTTATCCATTTGTCTCTCAATGGACACTTAAGTTGCTTGCATGTAAATAATGCTGCTATGAACATTGGAGTGCATGTATATTTTCAAATTTAAATTTATTTATTTTAATTGGAGGCTAATTACTTTACAATATTGTATTGGTTTTGGTACACATCAACATGAATCCGCCGTGGGTATACACGTGTTCCCCATCCTGAACCCCCTTCCCAACTCCCTCCCCATACCATCCGTCTGGGTTATCCCAGTGCACCAGCCCCAAGCATCCTGTATCATGCATTGAACCTGGACTGGCGATTCTTTTCTTATATGATATTATGCATGTTTCAATGCCATTCTCCCAAATCAGGCCCCCCTCTCCCTCTCCCACAGAGTCCAAAAGACTGTTCTATACATCTGTGTCTCTTTTGCTGTCTCACATACAGGATTATCATTACCATCTTTCTAAATTTCATATATATGCATTAGTATACTGTATTGGTGTTTTTCCTTCTGGCTTACTTCGCTCTGTATAACAGGCTCCAGTTTCATCCACCTCATTAGAACTGATTCAAATGTATTCTTTTTAATGGCTGAGTAATACTCCATTGTGTATATGTACCACAGCATTCTTATCCATTCATCTGCTGATGGACATCTAGGTTGCTTCCATGTCCTGGCTGCTATCCAAAAGTCTACAAACAATAAATGCTGGAGAGGGTGTGGAGAAAAGGGAACCCTCTTATACTGTTGGTGGGAATGCAAACTAGTACAGCCACTATGGAGAACAGTGTGGAGATTCCTTAAAAAACTGGAAATAGAACTGCCTTATGACCCAGCAATCCCACTATTGGGCATACACACCAAGGAAACCAGAATTGAAAGAGACATGTGTACCCCAGTGTTCATCGCAGCACTCTTTATAATAGCTAGAAAGGAGACTATTTTAAACATTTGGTCATGAAAGTTTATTTTCTGTGAGTCTATAAGACTTGTAGGGCCCACTGCTATAAATGGTGTTGACAATGAATAAATGCTGTTGAAGTTCAGTGTGTTTTTTGAGTGGTCATCTGTTAAAACAAGGTGTACAGACCTTACCCAAATAAGCACTGGGAAATTATTAGATTGAGTTTAATAGAAAATTAATAGATTGTGCTTACAAATAAGATGGATTAAAACAGGCACAACTTCTGTAGTCTGTAACTTCAGACATTTTCTACAAGTGATAATAATTTCATAATGTCATATTTGATAATCTTTGGTCACTTTCTCTAAAAATGCCCAGGTCTATTGAGATGCAAGAACAGTAATTGTTGCTATGACGATGGTTATATCAGAGGTCAGGGCACCCATAGGTGTGGCCCAAGAGACCATTCAGAGGCCCTCTGGCTGCATTCCTGGGTGCTGTCCCAGAGTGTCCAACTCAGAGTTTTCAAACATTAACTTCTTTTTCTCAGTTTTGCTGTGACACAGGAAAAGGAGTTAACACTGGGTCGTTGCACCAACATTTGGCTATGTTTGCTCTAGTACAAGTCTTCTTGTCTAGGAAGACTTTCAGTTTGGGAGGAAAGGAAGCTCTCTGTCTCTGCTACACTCCATGTATTGCCTGAGGGTCCTTTAAAAGCTGACACTCAATCCCCTGCCCTGGAGTTGCTAACTTGACTAACTCAGGTGGAGGCAATCGTTTTGAAAGCTCTGCTTAGTATTTCTGCCCAGTGAGGCCCCAGTGTGGTGGCCACATGGCAGTTAAGTCACCTTAGTAAGTCCTCCCCAGTAAAATGTAAAGAAGGTCTTTGAAAGGCTAACTGTAATATGTAAAGAGTCTTGTACTTCATTTTTTTATTAAAAAAAATTTTTTTTGGCCATGTTTGGGCATGCGGGTCTTAGCTTCCCAACCAGGAACTGAACTTATTACCCCTGCATTAGGAGCACACAGTCTTAACCACTGGACCACCAGGGAAGTCCCAAGAGTCTTATACTTTAAATGAACTTAAGCATAACTATCTATGGTACATCTCAGGTGTTACCTACAAAGTCTTACTTACTAAAATATTGGAAAGCTGTCAGCTTCAGCTAGGATGATAGTCATGACCTAACATTTACCGAGTCCTGACTATCACATCTTACTCATTTAAGTATTGATCAGCTCTATGAGCAGGGTTCTATTACTATCACATGAATTTTACAGCTTAGAAAATGGAGGCCCAGCAGCCCAGTGAGTGGTTGGCAAAACTAAGACTGGGGAATCTAGAGTTTGGTTGGAGTCAGAGTCTCCAGTCACCCAAATATCCTGCAAAACCATGCTGAACAATCTTCCATTTCTTGTTCTCCCTTTTCTCACTGAGAGCAATGCAGAGTAAGGGGAAGGTTGAGGAGAGAGGAAGGAGCAGGATGTAGAATTGCTGGTGTCTCTAAAAGGCTATTAAGATTATTTGAAAATAAGGTAGAGGAATCATGCAGAATGGGAACTGGATGAGTCAGTGCCAGGCCCCGAGACGGGGGAAGCAGCTAGTCGAAGGGCAGTATTGCTTTCATGTCCTGGGTTCTGGCTCCCACCTACTGTTAGAACCAGGCTCCCTCTGGCTGTCGAGGTGAAGATCAAGAGCTCTCTGCCTGCATCTGGATGCTGCCTGGCGAGGTGGTTCACAGTCAGGGCCTCTTGGGTGAGTGTCGTGGGTCCCCTCTCTGGAGCTGACAGGTTCAGAACTAATTAGCTCCAGGATCATGCTGAACTACAGAGCAGAGCTCCTGGGGCCCCTGCCACCTTGTTCTCCTAAATCAGAGCACCTCTTTTTTTTCTGTCTTATATTTTTGGGTTCCAAATAAGATATCTTTGGGACAAAAGGTTCAGGTGTCCAAAATCTGTCAAAATATGCTTCTCTGTCAGCCTTGAATTGTTACTGGGTGCTCTCAGTTATTTGGGTATCTATTTCTATGTAACGAATTGCTGCAAAATTTATTTGCTTAAAACTGCGATTTTATTTTGCTCAGGGTTTTGTGGGCTGGGAATTTGGGAAGGGCTTTGCTGAGGGATTTGTCTCAGATCCAAGAGGTGTCACCTGGAGTCCCTATGGCTGAGGAATCTGCTGCGGAGACGGCTTCTTTCCCCATAAGTCTGGTGCCTCACAGCTCTCAGTTTCTTTCTCCTTAACTCTCCATCTCCAATCTTAGGGTTTTGTGCTTTATGGTGTCTCCATGTGGTCAATACTTTGACCCCCTGATGTGAAGAGCTGGCTCCCTGAAAAAGACCCTGATTCTGGGAAAGACTGAGGGCAGGAGGAGAAGGGATGATAGAGGATTAGATGGCTAGATGGCATCACCAACTCAATGGACACGAATTTGAGCAAACTCTGGGAGATGGTGAAGGACAGGGAAGCCTAGCGTGCTGCAGTTTATGGGGCTGCAAAGAGTCTGTCACAGCTGAATGACTGAACAACAATAGGTGGTTTAGGCTTCTTATGGTCTGGTGGTTTCTGGGGAGTCTCCCTTTGAACATGGTGGTTACCTTCCAAGAGGCAGGAAGCAGGAGCTACCTGGCCAAGTAAGAGCCTTTCCGGAACTGGTGTAATACTACTTCCACCTTGCTCTGTGGACAGGAGCAGCCATGGAATCTCCCACATTCAGAAACATAGAGAAACTCCATTTCCATTTTGTAAATAAGTTCATTGTCAGTTCAGTTCAGTTCAGTCACTCAGTCGTGTCCGACTCTCTGCGACCCCATGAATCGCAGCACGCCAGGCCTCCCTGTTCATCACCATCTCCCGGAGTTCACTCAGACTCACGTCCATCGAGTCCGTGATGCCATCCAGCCATCTCATCCTCTGTGGTCCCCTTCTCCTCCTGCCCCCAGTCCCTCCCAGCATCAGAGTCTTTTCCAATGAGTCAACTCTTCGCATGAGGTGGCCAAAGTACTGAAGTTTCAGCTTTAGCATCATTCCTTCCAAAGAAATCCCAGGGTTGATCTGCTTCAGAATGGACTGGTTGGATCTCCTTGCAGTCCAAGGGACTCTCAAAAGTCTTCTCCAACACCACAGTTCAAAAGCATCAATTCTTTGGCACTCAGCCTTCTTCACAGTCCAACTCTCACATCCATACATGACCACAGGAAAAACCATAGCCTTGACTAGACGGACCTTAGTTGGCAAAGTAATGTCTCTGCTTTTGAATATGCTATCTAGGTTGGTCATAACTTTTCTTCCAAAGAGTAAGTGTCTTCTAATTTCATGGCTGCAGTCACCATCTGCAGTGATTTTGGAGCCCCCCAAAATAAAGTCTGACACTATTTCCACTGTTTCCCCATCTGTTTCCCATGAAGTGATGGGACCGGATGCCATGATCTTTGTTTTCTGAATGTTGAGCTTTAAGCCAACTTTTTCACTCTCCTCTTTCACCTTCATCAAGAGGCTTTTTAGCTCCTCTTCACTTTCTGCCATAAGGGTGGTGTCATCTGCATATCTGAGGTGATTGATATTTCTCCCGGCAATCTTGATTCCCGCTTGTGTTTCTTCCAGCCCAGCGTTTCTCATGATGTACTCTGCATATAAGTTAAATAAGCAGGGTGACAATATACAGCCTTGACGTACTCCTTTTCCTATTTGGAACCAGTGTGTTGTTCCATGTCCAGTTCTAACTGTTGCTTCCTGACCTGAATACAGATTTCTCAAGAGGCAGGTCAGGTGGTCTGGTATTCCTATCTCTTTCAGAATTTTCCACAGTTTCTTGTGATCCACACAGTCAAAGGCTTTGGCATAGTCAATAAAGCAGAACTAGATGTTTTTCTGGAACTCTCTTGCTTTTTCGAAGATCCAGTGGATGTTGGCAATTTGATCTCTACTATTTTTGTTTAGATTCCACATGTATGTGCTGTCATACAATATTTGTCCTCTGTCTGACTTAGTTCACTCAGTATGACACTCTCTGTCTCTGTGTTGCAAATGGCATTGTTTCATACCTGCTTAAGGCTGAGTAATCCCCATTGTCTATGCACTGCATCCTCTCTGTCCATTGTTCTGTCAGCGCGCGTTTAGGTTGTTTCTGTGTTCTGGCTTTTTGTAAACAGTGCTGCAGTGAACACTGAAGTGTGTGTGTCTTTTCAAAATAGAGTCACAGATGCAGAAAACCATTTCATGGTTACCGAGGGGAAGGGAGGGAGGGATAAATTAGGAAATTGAGATTGACATATATACACTACAGTATATAAAATATATAACTCATAAAGACCTACTGTGGGCTTCCTTGGTAGCTCAGCTGGTAAAGAATCTGCCTGCAATGCAGGAGACCCAGGTCTGGTTCCTGCTTCAGGAAGTTCCCCTGGAGAAGGGATGAGCTACCCACTCCAGTATTCTTGAGCTTACGTGGTGGCTGAGATGATAAAGAATCTGCTTGTAATGTAGGAGACCTGGATTCAATTCTTGGGTTGGGAAGGTCCTCTGGAGAAGGGCATGGCAACCCACTCAAGTATTCTGGCCTGGAGAATCCCCATGGACAGAGGAGCCTGATGGACTATAGTCCATGAGGTTGCAAACAGCCGGATAGGACTGAGTGACTAAGCATAGCACAGCAAAGGCCTGCTGTATAGCACAGGGAACTCTGTTCATTACTCTGTATTGACCTTATATGGGAAAATAATCTAAAAAAGGGTAGGCATATATAATATATATATATATATATGGGCTTCTCTGATAGCTCATATGGTAAAGAATCCGCCTGCAGTGCAGGAGACCTGGGTTCATTCCCTGAGTTGGGAAGATCCCCTGGGGGAAAGGCTACCCACTCCAGTATTCTGGCCTGGAAAATTCCACAGACTGTATAGTCCATGGGGTCTCAAAGAGTTGGACATGACTGAGGGACTTTCACTTCACTTCGCTTCATGTGTATGTGTGTAACTGATTCACTGTGCTGTACACCTGAAGCTACTACCACGTTGTAAATCAACTATACCCTGATAACATTTTTTTAAAGAAAGAATGTAGACAAAGACTCCAGCTCCCGATGGGAAAGAGGAGAGGTCGCATTGCAGAAGAAGATGCTGGCTGCGAGTCACTGTTGTGCAGTCCTGGGAAATACAGCCTGTCTTATCTCACCACCACGTGCAACTTCAGCCTCTCTCCCCTCCCACATGCTGGTGTTTCTCCCTGCACCTGCGTCTCCCCATTTCCCTTTGTTCTTCTCTCACTGCCTTTTCTGGGAGAGATCCCCGCTCCTTCCCTTGTTACACTGCTCCCAGCTTGCAGCCCATGTCCGCACATTACTGGCTTCTGGAATGACTCCTCTCTTTTCCCTCTCACCACCTGCCTTTCTGTTGGCAGCTTCTTTCCTCCATGTCTCAAGTTTTCAGCAAACAAGTGCCGTTTATAAGGTATCACCTGTTCATCAGAAATCTTTCTTCAACAGGGCATTCTATCAATCATGGCTTCATTCATGACATCTTGAGTCTTTCCTTCTGTGGTGTTGTTCATTGTTCATTGTTCAGTTCAGTTCAGTTGCTCAGTCGTGTCCGACTCTGCGACCCCATGAATCGAAGCATGCCAGGCCTCCCTGTCCATCACCAACGCCCGGAGTTCACCCAAACTCTTGTCCATCAAGTCCGTGATGCCGTCCAGCCATCTCATACTCTGTCGTCCCCTTCTCCTCCTGCCCCCAGTCCCTCCCAGCATCAGAGTCTTTTCCAATGAGTCAACTCTTCTCACGAGGTGGCCAAAGTACTGGAGTTTCAGCTTTAGCATCATTCCTTCCAAAGAAATCCCAGGGTTGATCTGCTTCAGAATGGACTGGTTGGATCTCCTTGCAGTCCAAGGGACTCTCAAGAGTCTTCTCCAACACCACAGTTCAAAAGCATCAATTCTTCGGCACTCAGCCTTCTTCACAGTCCAATTCTCACATTCATACATGACCACAAGAAAAACCATAGCCTTGACTACATTAACCTTAGTTGGCAAAGTAATGTCTTTGCTTTTGAATATACTATCTAGGTTGCTCATAACTTTCCTTCCAAGGAGTAAGTGTCTTTTAATTTCATGGCTGCAATCACCATCTGCAGTGATTTTGGATCCCCCGCCCCCAAAAGTCTGACACTGTTTCCACTGTTTCCCCATCTATTTCCCATGAAGTGATGGGACTGGATGCCATAATCTTCATTTTCTGAATGTTGAGCTTTAAGCCAACTTTTTCACTCTCCTCTTTTACTTTCATCAAGAGGCTTTTTAGTTCCTCTTCACTTTCTGCCATAAAGGTGGTGTCATTGTTAACAGGTGGTAGATACCTGTTCGTGTGTGTGTGCACACGCATGCTAAGTCGCTTAAGTCATGTTCGACTCTTTTCGACCCTATGTACTGTAGCCCTCCAGGCTCCTCTGTCCCTGGGGATTCTTCAGGCAAGAATACTGGAGTGGATTACCATACCCTCCTCCAGGGAATCTTCCTGACCCAGGGATCAAACCCGTGTCTCTTATATTTCCTGCATTGGCAGGTGGGTTCTTTACCACTGCCACCTGGGAAGCCCGAATGTCTGTTTATTTTCTTTAAATATTTAAAAGTTATTTTCCTCAAGAACTAGATAGAAGCCTAGAAGTTTGAGTACCAAGTGGGTGAGCTTTTATTAACATTAGGAAAAGCCATCGTTAGCCAAAACCATTATCTCTAAAGTTGTAAATAAATGAAACGATTGATTTTAGGTGATCTGTTGTGGTATCTATATCTTTGTATTTGCAACAGTATTCTCTAGGCACTTGTGCAGAAAATAATTGAAAGAACAAGTAAGTCACCAGTTTCCTGTCAAACAATGCCTTGGGACCAAACATTGTTTCTGGAGGCTAATTTGAAGGGGCAAATAAGTCCAAGTTGAGGTACCTAAAAGATTTACTCTGCACACAAAAAGACATTCTGGTAAATTCATTGGGACAGTATGTTTTAGTGAAAAGGAAAAGTGCATTGCCTGTGCTGGGATTTTGGGTGAGTTATTTAAACTCTCATGACCTGGTTTTTGACCTGATTGATAATGGGGTCATCTTGATGATCTCTGTGGTTCCCATCAGCTCTGAAGTGCTCTTATATTCTTAAAAGGTGACTTGAGTTGGGTAGGCTTTCTCTTAAAATACACATTTGTCCATGATCTCTTCTTTATGAATGTGGAGAAAATATATGTACTGTATTCAAAGACAGTTTCAATAATCAAACTGCTCAGTATTTACTTGGAGTGAAAAGATTAGCTTGAAACAAGTCCAAATTTTATGATGGATCAATTAAAATATCTAATAACAAGTGGCTTTTTGTGGAGTATATGGATTTATTGATCTGCATGCATTGGCAGGTGGGTTCTTTACCACTGCCACCTGGGAAGCCCGAATGTCTGTTTATTTTCTTTAAATATTTAAAAGTTATTTTCCTCAAGAACTAGATAGAAGCCTAGAAGTTTGAGTACCAAGTGGGTGAGCTTTTATTAACATTAGGAAAAGCCATCGTTAGCCAAAACCATTATCTCTAAAGTTGTAAATAAATGAAACGATTGATTTTAGGTGATCTGTTGTGGTATCTATATCTTTGTATTTGCAACAGTATTCTCTAGGCACTTGTGCAGAAAATAATTGAAAGAACAAGTAAGTCACCAGTTTCCTGTCAAACAATGCCTTGGGACCAAACATTGTTTCTGGAGGCTAATTTGAAGGGGCAAATAAGTCCAAGTTGAGGTACCTAAAAGATTTACTCTGCACACAAAAAGACATTCTGGTAAATTCATTGGGACAGTATGTTTTAGTGAAAAGGAAAAGTGCATTGCCTGTGCTGGGATTTTGGGTGAGTTATTTAAACTCTCATGACCTGGTTTTTGACCTGATTGATAATGGGGTCATCTTGATGATCTCTGTGGTTCCCATCAGCTCTGAAGTGCTCTTATATTCTTAAAAGGTGACTTGAGTTGGGTAGGCTTTCTCTTAAAATACACATTTGTCCATGATCTCTTCTTTATGAATGTGGAGAAAATATATGTACTGTATTCAAAGACAGTTTCAATAATCAAACTGCTCAGTATTTACTTGGAGTGAAAAGATTAGCTTGAAACAAGTCCAAATTTTATGATGGATCAATAAAATATCTAATAACAAGTGGCTTTTTGTGGAGTATATGGATTTATTGATCTGCTTTCAGTGCTGGTATTGTTTCTCAAAAAGGCAAATGTGGGAAAGGAAGTGCTGCCTCTTTTTTAGCTTCAATATGATCTTTCCGTATCACTAGGCTTTTACGATAAAAGTAACATTGATTCTCTGTAATTGCTTGATTCTCTCTTACTGCTTTTGGTGACCTGTGTTTGAATTTTTTAAAAGGACTAGAGCAAAGGCCTTAAATAATGGTTGTATAAGCAAATAGGAGAAGATATTAAAATTGTGCTTTGTCTAGCTCTCTTGTCTATAAAATTTAGAAAACCAGTCTATACATATTTTGCTTAGCTCACAAACTATATATTATCCTCCAATCAGTTTTATGGAGTTGAATATAATGGTTTGAATGATGTATTTCTGTATCATTCAATATTTTCCTTTTAGCCCTTGGAGTAAACAGAAACTTCTGGTCCAACTATTGTTGTGAAAATTACTTAGTGCAGGCTCTTCCAGCCTGTCTTAGCCGGTGAGCTTTTTATTTCCAACAAGGTTGCAGTTCTCTTTCCAGTCTAACCTGCTGGAATTCTTTGGATGGTCTTCAGTGGTGCTTTACGGATTCCGATTCCTAAATCTTTTTTTGTTTTACACACTGGGGAAATGTATCTGGCATCTCCATAGGCTTTCCTCTTGATTCAAACTCAGATTCATTTCCACAATAATTTGTTTCCTGCTGATAACATATTTGATTTATAACATGTGAGCTTTCTGAGAAGAGTCTCCGTGTTGGTTCTAGGGTTTAAACTCTACCTATGCAGAAAGTGGACTTTTCCTCTGGCTCTTGAGTCCTTCCTTTCCCTCCATCTCTTCTGCCCTCCAGCCTTTGACAGTGACTGTGGTCTATTCTTTATTTTGGGGCTCCAAAATCATTGCAGGTGGTAACTGCAGCCATGGAATTAAAAGATGCTTGCTCCTTGGAAGAAGAGCTATGACCAACCTAGACAGTATATTAAAGAGCAGAGATATTACTTTGATGACAAAAGTCTGTCTAGTCAAGGCTATGGCTTTTCCAGTAGTCATGTATGGATGTGAGAGTTGGACTATAAAGAAAGTTGAGTACTGAAGAACAAATGCTTTTGAACTTGGTGTTGGAGAAGACTCTTGAGAGTCCCTTGGACTGCAGGGAGATCAAACCAGTCTATCCTAAAGGAAATCAGTCCTGAATATTCATTGAAAGGACTGATGCTGAAGCTGAAGCTCCAATATTCTGGCCACTTGACGCTGACCCTGGTGCTGGGAAAGATTGAAGGCAGGAGGAGAAGAGGATGACAGAGAATGAGATGGTTGGGTGGCATCACTGACTTGATGGACATGAGTCTGAGTAAGCTTCAGGAGTTGGTGATGAACAGGGAAGCCTGGCATGCTGCAGTCCTTGGGGTCGCAAAGAAGCAGATGTGACTGAGCGACTGAACTGTGGTCCGTTCTGGCGGAGACACTTCTGTTTTATCTGAGCTGTGGAGGCTGGGTTGATAAGGTTTGATGTCCCTGAGGAGGGAGGAGGTGGCTATAAGGGAAGAAGTGGGGGAAAGGGTGGGATTAGATGGAGGAAACAAAGACCTTTGGGAGGAAGAAGAGCTGATCTCAGCCTACATTCAATTATTCATACTCCTCTCCCTTACTACTCCCTCTCAGTCCTTACTGATTCTCCAGGAGAATAAAATAAAAGAGAACTACTTTGGGGACGCAGATTTTGTTTGGTTTGGTTGCAGTTTCTATTTAGCCTATGGTTCAGAGGTCTATTTGAAAGAAATGCCCTCATCCTAGAGAATTCTCATATAGTCTTGCTTATCCTCAATATAATAAAATGAAATAATAATGGATGCCTTACCCTTACATAGAAAGACTTTAGGGGATTTGCTTACATATTGGAAATCTGAGGAAAAAATCGACTGAAAAAAGAAGTAATAGAGGTTGGAGTCCCAGAGTACATTGCGCTAACCTCAGCAGGAATGAAATTAAGGGGCATGATTTGAAATGATAATTTTGTATAGCCTCCAGAAATGTACACAAGTACGAAAGTGTGATGCAGCTCAACTCTGGCTCTGTCAAGATTGCCTGGAAGTGAGGGCTAAATGTCACAGCCTAAAAAATGCAGAGAGAAAGTGATTTTAAGTTATTTCAGTGCTGGTGGAAACTGCTGATTTTTGTGTGTAGCAAACATACCTGATCTTGTTGAAATCAGGACATAATGGCTGTATTTAAGATGCGGACTACTTTATGCTTTGTTAATTTGTTAGAGGTGTGAAGAGATTTTTTATTTTTGGTATGAAGAAAAGTTTTGAAAGTCTCTTGAAGCTATTATTATTTTTTTTTTCAGCTTCCTAGGAGTCCCATATTATTTTATTTTTTAAATTTTATTTTTACTTGATTCTATTTTACAAGTGTATTTGACTTACAGTGTTCTATTTCTGGTGTATAGCAAAGTCATTCAGTTTTACATATATATATATATATTAGACTCTTTTCTATTACAGTTTATTATGAGATATTGAATATAGTTTCTGTGCTATATAGTTGATCCTTGTTTTTTTTATCTATTATATATAGTAGTGTGTGGGTTTCCCTGATAGCTCAGTTGGTAAAAAATCCGCCTGCAATGCAGGAGACCTGGGTTCGATTCCTGGATTGGGAAGATCCCTTGGAGAAGGGATAGGCTACCCACTCCAGTATTCTTGGGCTTCCCTGTGGCTCAACTGATAAAGAATCTGCCTGCAATGCAGGAGACATGGGTTTAACCACTGGGTTGCAAAGATCCCCTCAAGAATGAAAAGGCTACCCACTCCAGTATTCTGGCCTGGAGAATTTTATGGACTATATAGTCTATGGGGTCTAAAAGCATCAGACATGACTAAGCAACTTTTACTTCACTTAGTGTGTATCTTGGAGAAGGCAATGTCAACCCACGCCAATACTCTTGCCTGGAAAATCCTATGGATGGAGGAGCCTGGTAGGCTACAGTCCACGGGGTCGTGAAGAGTCGGACACGACTGAGCGACTTCACTTT
>SJYC01117223.1:0-31120 GCA_006408675.1 Madoqua kirkii
TTTCCCCATCTATTTCCCATGAAGTGATGGGACTGGATGCCATAATCTTCATTTTCTGAATGTTGAGCTTTAAGCCAACTTTTTCACTCTCCTCTTTTACTTTCATCAAGAGGCTTTTTAGTTCCTCTTCACTTTCTGCCATAAAGGTGGTGTCATTGTTAACAGGTGGTAGATACCTGTTCGTGTGTGTGTGCACACGCATGCTAAGTCGCTTAAGTCATGTTCGACTCTTTTCGACCCTATGTACTGTAGCCCTCCAGGCTCCTCTGTCCCTGGGGATTCTTCAGGCAAGAATACTGGAGTGGATTACCATACCCTCCTCCAGGGAATCTTCCTGACCCAGGGATCAAACCCGTGTCTCTTATATTTCCTGCATTGGCAGGTGGGTTCTTTACCACTGCCACCTGGGAAGCCCGAATGTCTGTTTATTTTCTTTAAATATTTAAAAGTTATTTTCCTCAAGAACTAGATAGAAGCCTAGAAGTTTGAGTACCAAGTGGGTGAGCTTTTATTAACATTAGGAAAAGCCATCGTTAGCCAAAACCATTATCTCTAAAGTTGTAAATAAATGAAACGATTGATTTTAGGTGATCTGTTGTGGTATCTATATCTTTGTATTTGCAACAGTATTCTCTAGGCACTTGTGCAGAAAATAATTGAAAGAACAAGTAAGTCACCAGTTTCCTGTCAAACAATGCCTTGGGACCAAACATTGTTTCTGGAGGCTAATTTGAAGGGGCAAATAAGTCCAAGTTGAGGTACCTAAAAGATTTACTCTGCACACAAAAAGACATTCTGGTAAATTCATTGGGACAGTATGTTTTAGTGAAAAGGAAAAGTGCATTGCCTGTGCTGGGATTTTGGGTGAGTTATTTAAACTCTCATGACCTGGTTTTTGACCTGATTGATAATGGGGTCATCTTGATGATCTCTGTGGTTCCCATCAGCTCTGAAGTGCTCTTATATTCTTAAAAGGTGACTTGAGTTGGGTAGGCTTTCTCTTAAAATACACATTTGTCCATGATCTCTTCTTTATGAATGTGGAGAAAATATATGTACTGTATTCAAAGACAGTTTCAATAATCAAACTGCTCAGTATTTACTTGGAGTGAAAAGATTAGCTTGAAACAAGTCCAAATTTTATGATGGATCAATTAAAATATCTAATAACAAGTGGCTTTTTGTGGAGTATATGGATTTATTGATCTGCTTTCAGTGCTGGTATTGTTTCTCAAAAAGGCAAATGTGGGAAAGGAAGTGCTGCCTCTTTTTTAGCTTCAATATGATCTTTCCGTATCACTAGGCTTTTACGATAAAAGTAACATTGATTCTCTGTAATTGCTTGATTCTCTCTTACTGCTTTTGGTGACCTGTGTTTGAATTTTTTAAAAGGACTAGAGCAAAGGCCTTAAATAATGGTTGTATAAGCAAATAGGAGAAGATATTAAAATTGTGCTTTGTCTAGCTCTCTTGTCTATAAAATTTAGAAAACCAGTCTATACATATTTTGCTTAGCTCACAAACTATATATTATCCTCCAATCAGTTTTATGGAGTTGAATATAATGGTTTGAATGATGTATTTCTGTATCATTCAATATTTTCCTTTTAGCCCTTGGAGTAAACAGAAACTTCTGGTCCAACTATTGTTGTGAAAATTACTTAGTGCAGGCTCTTCCAGCCTGTCTTAGCCGGTGAGCTTTTTATTTCCAACAAGGTTGCAGTTCTCTTTCCAGTCTAACCTGCTGGAATTCTTTGGATGGTCTTCAGTGGTGCTTTACGGATTCCGATTCCTAAATCTTTTTTTGTTTTACACACTGGGGAAATGTATCTGGCATCTCCATAGGCTTTCCTCTTGATTCAAACTCAGATTCATTTCCACAATAATTTGTTTCCTGCTGATAACATATTTGATTTATAACATGTGAGCTTTCTGAGAAGAGTCTCCGTGTTGGTTCTAGGGTTTAAACTCTACCTATGCAGAAAGTGGACTTTTCCTCTGGCTCTTGAGTCCTTCCTTTCCCTCCATCTCTTCTGCCCTCCAGCCTTTGACAGTGACTGTGGTCTATTCTTTATTTTGGGGCTCCAAAATCATTGCAGGTGGTAACTGCAGCCATGGAATTAAAAGATGCTTGCTCCTTGGAAGAAGAGCTATGACCAACCTAGACAGTATATTAAAGAGCAGAGATATTACTTTGATGACAAAAGTCTGTCTAGTCAAGGCTATGGCTTTTCCAGTAGTCATGTATGGATGTGAGAGTTGGACTATAAAGAAAGTTGAGTACTGAAGAACAAATGCTTTTGAACTTGGTGTTGGAGAAGACTCTTGAGAGTCCCTTGGACTGCAGGGAGATCAAACCAGTCTATCCTAAAGGAAATCAGTCCTGAATATTCATTGAAAGGACTGATGCTGAAGCTGAAGCTCCAATATTCTGGCCACTTGACGCTGACCCTGGTGCTGGGAAAGATTGAAGGCAGGAGGAGAAGAGGATGACAGAGAATGAGATGGTTGGGTGGCATCACTGACTTGATGGACATGAGTCTGAGTAAGCTTCAGGAGTTGGTGATGAACAGGGAAGCCTGGCATGCTGCAGTCCTTGGGGTCGCAAAGAAGCAGATGTGACTGAGCGACTGAACTGTGGTCCGTTCTGGCGGAGACACTTCTGTTTTATCTGAGCTGTGGAGGCTGGGTTGATAAGGTTTGATGTCCCTGAGGAGGGAGGAGGTGGCTATAAGGGAAGAAGTGGGGAAAGGGTGGGATTAGATGGAGGAAACAAAGACCTTTGGGAGGAAGAAGAGCTGATCTCAGCCTACATTCAATTATTCATACTCCTCTCCCTTACTACTCCCTCTCAGTCCTTACTGATTCTCCAGGAGAATAAAATAAAAGAGAACTACTTTGGGGACGCAGATTTTGTTTGGTTTGGTTGCAGTTTCTATTTAGCCTATGGTTCAGAGGTCTATTTGAAAGAAATGCCCTCATCCTAGAGAATTCTCATATAGTCTTGCTTATCCTCAATATAATAAAATGAAATAATAATGGATGCCTTACCCTTACATAGAAAGACTTTAGGGGATTTGCTTACATATTGGAAATCTGAGGAAAAAATCGACTGAAAAAAGAAGTAATAGAGGTTGGAGTCCCAGAGTACATTGCGCTAACCTCAGCAGGAATGAAATTAAGGGGCATGATTTGAAATGATAATTTTGTATAGCCTCCAGAAATGTACACAAGTACGAAAGTGTGATGCAGCTCAACTCTGGCTCTGTCAAGATTGCCTGGAAGTGAGGGCTAAATGTCACAGCCTAAAAAATGCAGAGAGAAAGTGATTTTAAGTTATTTCAGTGCTGGTGGAAACTGCTGATTTTTGTGTGTAGCAAACATACCTGATCTTGTTGAAATCAGGACATAATGGCTGTATTTAAGATGCGGACTACTTTATGCTTTGTTAATTTGTTAGAGGTGTGAAGAGATTTTTTATTTTTGGTATGAAGAAAAGTTTTGAAAGTCTCTTGAAGCTATTATTATTTTTTTTTTCAGCTTCCTAGGAGTCCCATATTATTTTATTTTTTAAATTTTATTTTTACTTGATTCTATTTTACAAGTGTATTTGACTTACAGTGTTCTATTTCTGGTGTATAGCAAAGTCATTCAGTTTTACATATATATATATATATTAGACTCTTTTCTATTACAGTTTATTATGAGATATTGAATATAGTTTCTGTGCTATATAGTTGATCCTTGTTTTTTTTATCTATTATATATAGTAGTGTGTGGGTTTCCCTGATAGCTCAGTTGGTAAAAAATCCGCCTGCAATGCAGGAGACCTGGGTTCGATTCCTGGATTGGGAAGATCCCTTGGAGAAGGGATAGGCTACCCACTCCAGTATTCTTGGGCTTCCCTGTGGCTCAACTGATAAAGAATCTGCCTGCAATGCAGGAGACATGGGTTTAACCACTGGGTTGCAAAGATCCCCTCAAGAATGAAAAGGCTACCCACTCCAGTATTCTGGCCTGGAGAATTTTATGGACTATATAGTCTATGGGGTCTAAAAGCATCAGACATGACTAAGCAACTTTTACTTCACTTAGTGTGTATCTTGGAGAAGGCAATGTCAACCCACGCCAATACTCTTGCCTGGAAAATCCTATGGATGGAGGAGCCTGGTAGGCTACAGTCCACGGGGTCGTGAAGAGTCGGACACGACTGAGCGACTTCACTTTCACTTTTCAGTTTCATGCATTGGAGAAGGAAATGGCAACCCACTCCAGTGTTCTTGCCTGGAGAATCCCAGGGACAAGGGAGCCTGGTAGGCTTTCCAGTCGGACACAAATGAAGCAACTTAGCAGGAGCAGCGGCAGTGTGTATCTGTTAATTCCAAACTCCTAATTTATTCCCCTCTCTTGTTTCCTTTTTGGTAACTGTGAATTTGTTTTCTGTGTCTGAGTCTATTTCGATTTTGTAGATAAGTTTGTTTGTGTCATATTTTAGTTTTCGTGTATAAGTGATGTCATGTGGTATTTGCCTTTCTCTGTCTGACTTGCTTCACTTAGTATGAGAATCTCTAGGTCCATCCATGTTGTTGTAAATGGCATTATTTCATTCTTTTTATATCCTAAAGCCATAACTTAACTTTTTTTTTTTAAGGTTTCTTGCTCCAGAAACTCTTGTCTGCTTTTTAGTGCAAAGAGAAAAAACTGTAAGATGTTGTTGAAGAGAGAAATAACTTCTGGGTTCCCATAATATTTTTCTAGGATAGGACATTCTAGTCCAGAAATTTCCTTGTTGTGGAATTTTTATTTTCCATCAGTGAAAGATCAGAGTGGCTACCTACGATTTAGAGATCTGTAAAGAGACTTTTCCCAGGTGGCTCAGTGTTAAAGAATCTGCCTGGCAGCGCAAGAGACGCAGGTTGGGAAGATCCTCTGGAGAAGGAAATGGCAACCCACTCCAGTATTCTTGCCTGGGAAATCCCATGGACAAGAAGGAGCCTGGCGGATTATAGTGCATCACAAGGAGTCAGACGTGACTGAGCACACCCATCCCCAAGGTCTGTCATGGCTTACACTACTTTTCTGCTTTCTGTCCCTTCCTTAACTTCACTTCTAGCTTAGGTTTTTGTTGGTTATATTTTTGCCTTCCTTCTCTGCTATGTCATTTTCTTTTGGACACACCTTTTTACCAGGTGCTCAGGAAGAATAAACTAGGTGAGTACCAGCTTTCTGCTGTCTCTCCAAGAGGTTTTTTTTTTTCTTTTAAAAAATATTTATTTATTTGGCTGTGTTGGGTCTTTTTTAAAATTTATTATTTTTTTATTGAAGGATAATTGCTTTACAGAATTTTGTTGTTTTCTGTCAAACCTCAACATGAATCAGCCGTAAGTGAGAAACAGGCATAGAGAATAGACTTAGGGGCATGAGGAGATGGGTGAAGAGGGCGAGATGCACGGAGAGAGTAACATGGAAACTTACATCTCCAGGAGTGTTTAATGCACTGTCTGAAGAGTGCTTGTGAAGAAGCTTGGATGGCTGGGGAGTTGGATTTTGGCAACCCACTCCAGTACTCTTGCCTAGAAAATCCCATGGACGGAGTAGCCTGGTGCAGGCTGCTATCCATGGGATCGCAAAGAGTCTGACACGACTGAGTGATTTCACTTTCACTTCAAAGTCTTTTCTAATCTAAAAGCTCTATGAATCTGTGAAGCCCTGTCTTAGGTGTTAGGTATTCATATGAAACCTGACTGCCCAGATTAATGGATGATAACACTCAATACTGGACAATATTGAACATTTTGTTGTTGCTTTAGTCCCTAAATTGTGTCCGACTCATTTGCGACCCCATACACTGTAGCTTGCCAGGCTCCTCTGGCCATGGGATTCTCCAGGCAAGAACACTACCTCTAGTCTAGGACATGGGTTGCCATGTCCTTCTCTAGGGGATCTTCCCAATGCATGGGTTGAACTTGCATCTCCTGAGTGGCAGGCAGATTCTTTACTGCTGAGCCACCAGGGAAGCCCACTGAATATTTAGGATTTGCCTTTTAGCAGCAGAATGTCTGATTCCTAGAGATAAATGTGTGAAACCGTGAGGAACAGGGTGAGAAGGAAGCCTACAGATTTTCTGTCTTTCCTTTGGCCTGTCAAGGTCCATTTGCAAGTGTTTTTCTTGTCTCCATGGGTAATGGTGAGATGGATGGAAAGGAAACAATCTTTTTTACAGTAAATTAAAAGCAAATTCTACTTTAGAAAAGAATTTGGAGCTAGGCTAGAAAAAGTGAAGGTATATTCTGGGCAAATTCTGCCGTCAGGGCAATGTCCAGGTAAATGGGAAGCTCTTAATAGCTGAAGATGGAGGGACCCAGAGTTGGATCCCCACAGAGGACAATGGGAAACCCAGAAGCCCTGGTGTTGGCATTGGGTCAGGGAGGATACCTGTGGGGACTTAGAGATTCTGATGTGGTAATTTGAAGTGGGACTCAGGAACCTGCATCTTAGGTACACATTCCAAGTGATTTTGATTCAAGTAACCCTCCGAATGAGGCCTCGGCAGAGCTTGAGGCAGGCCCTGAGTTATGTGTGTGTCTAGGCTGCTATCCTCACCCTTGACTGCGCACTGCAAGCAGTTGGGATGCCTTGAATATGCTTCATACCTGAAGGTTCTGGTATGCTGGGCCCAGGGTGGGGCCTGTGTCAGCGCCCAGGGTTGGGGGCGTGGTTGTGGTGGTGAGGGGTGGGCAGGGGGTGGTGGTGATGGATCTGATGTCAGAAGAGGCTCAGAAGCACTGCTTCTTTGGAGCCGAACCACAGACTGATGAGACAGATATACGATTAACTTGGGCTTCATTACAGTGATGCAAGTCCAGACAAAGTTGAAGTTTATATTTGTATACTTTATAAGAAAATGGTATGCTAAGAGTAATAGTGTTTCTAATGTCATAAAGGGATTATAGAGGCCATTTACAAAAATAAATTTAAGTGTTCTGGAAAGGCCTTAGCATCCATATGCAATCCCTG
Organism: Madoqua kirkii; assembly: GCA_006408675.1. Lineage (NCBI taxonomy): Eukaryota > Metazoa > Chordata > Mammalia > Artiodactyla > Bovidae > Madoqua > Madoqua kirkii. The sequence continues at coordinate 7,018 of SJYC01117223.1, forward strand.
TGTATGCTGCTGGTTGCAGCACTGGGCTTATTCCAGGTGTTTCCAGTTTATTGAAAGATGTCAGGATTTCTGTGAACTCCTGTGTTGTTTGCTATTTATGTTATTGTTATATAATTGAAAATTAAGAAAACTGTGTTTCTCAAGCACTCTAAAATGAATATTCCACCCCATCTTGCATTTAGATGAAGTTATTCCTATTCCTTTGTGATGGTGTCCACATTGTGAGACTGGTGTAATACTGCTGAGAATTTCAATTTGGATTTGTTTTTGCCAAACTAGTAGGGGGAGAACATTGGGTCCTTTTGTCAACGAGTTTTCTCTTAATTAGTTTCAGAGGTGAGATATTTACAAACATCAGAAGAGTGAGCCACCAGTATAACAGATAACACCTTGGCATCCCCAGCTTTTAGAGTTTTCCCCAATTATTTTCTGTTACTGATATAATCAACTAAATCATCATATACGAATAACATTAAAGCTATCAACTGTATACTAGTCCTTCTTGGTCGCTGTTTCTTAACTGGGCACAAAACTGCAAGTGTGCATTCAGAGCAGGATTTGCAAAACACTGGTGAGTTACACTGAGTAGACTCACCCTTGGTTTTGGCAGAGATTTAGCACTAGTGTGTGAATGTACTTGCTTTACTCTGAGACTAGGCTGGTGAAACTAGGTGGTGGCCAGGAGGGTTTGATTTGACCTTTTTGGTAATAAAGTGTGTGTTAGTCTCTCAGTCGTGTCCAACTCTACGACCCATAGATTGTAGCCTGCCAGTCTCCTCTGTCTATGGGATCCTCCAGGCAGGAATACTGGAGTAGGTTTGCATTTCCTTCTCCATTTGGTAGTAAAACGTTGCAGTAATTGAAATGAACATAGGATTGTTTCCCCACTGTTAGGTTAAGCTATTACCAAAAAATTGCAAAGATGAATTTCCAAGGGGTAAGTGTACCAGAACCCAAGTCAGATGGAGAAGTAGTTTGGGAGATTTCCAGCGTTGGGCTTATATGGGGGTGTGTGTGTATGTGAATGTGTATGTGAGTTGTGTGAGAGAGTGTGTGAGTATGTGAATGTGTGTGTAAGAGTGTGTGAGTGTGCATGTGTGAGTGTGTGAGACTATGTGAGTGTGAGTGCATGTGTGTATGAGTGTGTGAGTGTGCATGTGTATATGTGAGTGTGAGAGTATGTGTGTGTGAGACTGTGCGAGCTTGCATGTGTGAGTGTTTATGTGTGTGAGAGTACGTGAATGTGTAAGAGTGTGTGTGTGCATGTGTGAGTGTATGAGAGTATATGAGTGGTGAGAGTATGTGAATGTGTAAGAGTGTGTATATGTGAGTGAGTGTGCATGTGTGTGTGAGTGTGCATGTGTGTGTGAGTGTATGAGTGTGTGTTAGGTTTCCTGCTGGTTTCCTTCAATCTTGCCTTGTCCAGGAGTCATCTTTCCTTATTATGCCTCCACCCCCGACCCTGCCTTGTCGGGGTTTCTCTCTCCATCTGTCCGATTGGGGACGGGTGTCATGAGGGCTCTGGTTCATTGGAAGGGGACTGACTCCATGGGGCTGATAAGATGGAGACCGAATGCCCTCGTCGTCACTTCTGCTGGATCGAGGAGCTGGCTGCAGCCTATGGGAAGTCCTTGGCTTGGGGAAGGGTGAGCTGCACTAAGGCTGCACTCCCTGCACTGGGGCAGGATGTCCCCAGGTTCTGGCTAGACCTCTGACATTGGCACCATCTGTGTTCTCAAATGAAAGAAACTCTGCAGCCATCTCCTGCTCTGGCCCACAGAGTCTCTTCATCATCTGCAACAGAGAGAATGAGCAAGACTTGTCCAGCATTTTCTGCCTTCTTCCTTATTGTGACTTAAAAAAAAAAATATTTCCTTTACTTACTTTTGCTTGTGCTGAGTCTTTGTTTCTTTGTGCTGGCTTTCTCTAGTTACAGTGAGCAGAGGCTACTCTTCGTTGTGGTGTGAGGGCTTCTCATTGTAGTGGCTTCTCTTGTTGCAGAGAATGGACTGTAGGGTGTGCAGTCTTCAGTAGTTGCAACACGTGCTCAGTAGCTGGGGTGCACGGGCTTAGTTACTCCTCAGCATGTAGGATCTTCTTGGACCAGGGATCAAACTCGTGCCCCTGCTTTGGCAGGCAAATTCTTAACCACTGGGCCAGTAGGGAATTCCCATATTATGACTTTTGAAACCCAAATGCCACAATTTAACACTTCCTTTCTGTAGCCCAAGTAGTGGCCCTCCTCTAAGGGCGAGTAGCTCAGGATCTTGAAATACAAGGTGGTTTTGGGGGTAGAGAACCTATTAATTGGGCTGCCCTGATGGCTCACCTGGTAAAGAATCTGCCTGTAATGTGGGAGATCTGGGTTTGACCCCTGGGTTAGAAAGATCCTCTTGAGAAAGGAATGGCAACCCGCTCCAGTATTCTGGCCTGGAGAATTCCATGGACTGTATAGTCCATCGGGTTGCAAAGAGTTGGACATGACTAAGTGACTTTCACTTTCAATCCACGGGTTAATACTTCAACATTGCTCCTCCTCTCCTTTCTGCTGGTGAGAGAGGAGGCAGACTGGATGTGTGGAAATAGCCTTGCAGGGTTTAATGGAGGGAGGATGGGCATTCGGCCACAAGGAGCACTGGTTCTTAACCACTTAGGGACCATAGAGCTTGTCAGGAAGAAAACAAAAGCCTGGGCTTTAGGGAAGGAGAGACTTCATTGGAAAGGGCTATTGCAGCTGAGAGGGTGAGTGACTGTTTAAGAGGAGGTGTGTGTGTGTGTGTGTGTGTGCGCACACACGCTCAATTATGTCTGACCCTCTGTGACCCCGTGGGGTATAGCCCGCCAGCCTCCTGTGTCCATGAGATTCTCCACACAAGAATACTGGAGTGGGTTGCCATTTCCTTCTCCAGGGGATCTTCCTGACTAAAGGATCAAACCCTAGTCTCCTACACTGGCAGGCAGATTCTTTACCACTGAACCATGAGGGGGATTTTGTATAGGGAGAATCCTACGACTGTAAGCTTGGCAAACGTCTCAAAGGGCAAGCAGAAAGTATTTTATAGGGAGGAGCAAATAGGGCTAGAAAGACTGTAGGTGCAAGGGTAGCATCCACAGGTAGTGTGACCTGGCAGTTGAACAGCTGGTTTTGTTTTTTGTTTTTTTTTTTTTTGGGCTGTATTAATTTGTAGGAGCTGCTATAATAAAATGCCACAAATCAGATGCTTTAAAATAGCAGAAATTTCTTCACTCATAGTTCAGGAGGCTGGAAATCCCAAATCAAGGTGTTGGCAAGGTGGGTTCCGCCTGGAGGCCCCGAGGGAGAATCTGATCCCTGCCCCTCTCCTGGCTCTCAGAGGTGGCTGGCAGTCCTGGTCATCCCTTGGCTTGTAGATGCATCACTCTGCCTTGATGTGATGTTTCCCTGGGTGTCTATGTGTCTCCTCTTCTTACAAGTGTGCTGGTCATATTGGATCAGGGCCCACACTAATTAGGGTGACCTCATTTTCTCTAATTACATCCACAAAGACCCGATTTCCAAATAAGATCACACTCTGAGGAACTGAGGATTTGGATTTCAGCAAACAGGGGAACACAGTTCAGCTCATCACCTTGCCCTTAAAGAAGTTGTGCTGTACTCTGATGCCACTCGGGCTGAGGATGGATCAAAGTTCATAGGTCTGCAGGGAAGAAAGCCTGGCTAGTGTTTGGTTAAATCAGGTTAGCAGATTTTGTCCAGAAGAGTCTATGGGGACAGTGCAGCTAATTGTTTTTGAGACAGGAAATGGGAGTATGGAGAGTCTGTCTGCATCTTGCCTTGTCATTGGTGTATGTTAGATTTAAGTAATTTGTAAAAGATGGTTCTTTGTAGTAAATAGTTTCTACGCTGAAGATTGGGCTTTTCTGGTAGCTCAGTGGTGAAGAATCTGCTTGCAGTGCAGGAGACACAAGAGATGCAGGTTCGATTCTTGGGTTGGGAAAATCCCTTAGGGGAGGACATGGCAACCCACTCCAGTATTCTTGCCAGGAGAATCCCAGGGACAGAGAAGCCTGGTGGGCTACAATCCATGGAATTGCAGAGTCGAACAGTACTGAAGGGACTGAGCATGCATGCAAACTGAAGGTTAGGGTTTCTCAGCCAACACAGTCTTCCAGGACTACAGGCCTCAGGTAAAATTCAAGCTCCTTGAAAATCTAATGAAAATGATGAGCACTCTTTCTGAAAAAAAAAATGCTCATATATAGAGATATGTGAATATTTGCATACAATTTCAGTGGATTCTTAAGACTCTTTGGAGCCTTCTGAACTATAGAGGTCCTTAGGTTCTAGGCTAAGAAAACAATAAAGAAAGGCGGGACTTTCCTGTGGGTCTAGTGGTTGAAAATTCACCTTGCAATGCATGGGACACTGGTTCGATGCCTAATTTGGGAAGCTCCCATATGCCTCAAGGCTACTGAGTCCGTGTGCCAGAGCTATTGAGCCCTCATGCCCTAGAACCTGTGCTGCGCTACAAGAGAAGTCATTGTAATGAGAAGCCCACTCGCTGTAACTAGAGAAAACCCGCACAACAGCAGTGAAGGCCCAGCACAGCCAAAAATAAAGAAAGGCAAGGAGCAAGGGACAGTGCAGGGGTGACCAGGTGGCAGCAGGCAGGCCTGCTGGAGGATGGGCTATGTGTAGGGAGCATTGCAGTAGGTGTGGCTGGAAGGGTCGTGTTGGAGCCTGAATCTCCAGAGCCTTGCATGGGAGTTTCATTTGTTTGGTAATGAGAAGCCTGAGAAAATTTCCAAGCAGAAATTTTCAAGGCTGTGCTCTTGGAAGATTTTATTTCCACAGAGGTAGACTGAAGTACGGAGAAGGCAATGGCACCCCACTCCAGTACTCTTGCCTGGAAAATTCCATGGATGGAGCCTGGTGGGCTGCAGTCCATGGGGTCGCAAAGAGTCAGACATGACTGAGCGAATTCCTTTCATGCATTGGAGAAGGAAATGGCAACCCACTCCAGTGTTCTTGCCTGGAGAATCCCAGGAACAGGGGAGCCTGATGGGCTGCCGTCTATGGGGTTGCACAGAGTTGGACATGACTGAAGTGACTTAACAGCAGCAGCAGCAGACTGAAGTGGGAAAAAGATTGACTGTGAGGAACTGTGTTAGAAAGTTATTGGGATAGAGTCTCATGCCACAGATATGCATATAGTTATGATTTATCATTTTTGTTTTAATACCTGTAATACTAAAACAGTAAAAGCACTTGGTCTTGGGGTCGTTAAGGAGTTTGCTTATTGTTGGAAGCTGGCAGAGCTTTCATGTAGGGGTCTGCTAGTGCCACCATAACAAAATAGCACAGGCTGCGTAGCTTACATATCAGAGACTTGTTTCTTACAGCTCGAGGCTGGAAGTCCAAGAGTAAGGTCCTGGCAGGTTTGCTTTCTGCTGAGAGAGACCTGTCTTCTCGGCTCACAGAGGACCACTTTCTAGATGTGTCCTCTGGCCTTTCTTGCCTGCACCCACGTCCTTGGTGTCTTCATTTTCTCATAAGACCACCGATCCTACTGGATAGGGGCCCTACCCCAACAATCTCATTTTTACCTTCATCCTTTCTTTAAAGGCCTTATCTCCAAATACTGTTAGATTCTCAAGTACTGTAACCAAGCAGGACCCCTTGGGGCCTTCCCAGGACAGGTCTTCCCTTAAGGGGAAGATAAGTCCTCTGCTTTAGCTCCTCTCTGAAGAAGTATATAGATAATGGTATTTGATGCACATTTCCTGAGTTGTTTTGCAGATGTAAAACACCTCCCAGTCTCCAACAAAAGGAAAATGTTAAGTACTTGAGGACCCTGAGCACATAGCCCCAGGCCTCCTCCATCCAGTTCAGTTGCTCAGTTATGTCCGATTCTTTGTGACCCCATGGACTGCAGCATGCCAGACTTCCCTGTCTGACCTCATGGACTGCAGCAAGCCAGACCTCCCTGTCTGTCATCAACTCTCAGAGCTTACTCAAACTCATGTCCATAGAGTCAGTGATGCCACGCAACCATCTCATCCTTTGTCATCCCCTTCTTCTCCTGCCTTCAATCTTTCCCAGCACCAGGGTCTTTTCCAGTGAATCAGTTCTTCGCATCAGGTGGCCAAAATATTGGAGCTTCAGCTTCAGCATCAGTCTTTCCAATGAATATTCAGCACTGATTTCTTTTAGGATAGACTGGTTTAATTCCCCTGCAGTCCAGGGGACTCTCGTCTTCTCCAACACCGAAGTTCAAAAGCGTCAGTTCTTTGGTGCTCAGCTTTCTTTATAGTCCAACTCTCATATTCATACATGACTACTGGAAAAACCATAGCGTTGACCAGATGGACCTCTGTCATTAAAGTAATGTCTCTGCTTTTTTAATACGCTGTCTAGGTTAGTCATAGCTCTTGCAGTCACCATCTACAGTGATTCTGGAACCCCCCAAAATAGTCTTTCACTGCTCCCATTGTTTCCCCGTCTATTTGCCATGAAGATATTGGACTGGATTCCATGATCTTAGTTTTCTGTATGTTGAGTTTTAAGCCAGCTTTTTCATTCTCCTCTTTCAGCTTCTAGAGGCTTTTTAGTTCCTTTTTGCTTTTTCCTGTAAGAGTGGTGTCATTTGCATATCTGAGGTTATTGATATTTCTCCCAGCTATCTTGATTCCAACTTGTCCTTCATCCAGCCTGGCATTTTGTATGATGTACTCTGCATAGAAGTTAAATAAGTAGGGTGACAATATGCATCCGTGATACACTTCTTTCTCAATTTGGAGCCAGTCTGTTGTTCCATGTCCAGTTCTAACTGTTGCTTCTTGACCTGCAAACAGACTTCTCAAGAGGCAGGTCAGGTGGTCTGGTATTCTCATCTCTTGAAGAATTTTCCAGTTTGTTGAGATCCACACAGTCAAAGTTCTCCTAAGGACTGATAAAGTTAACCCTCGTGACACCACTCAGCTATGTCACCATCGGCTAATGAGAGAAATGAGCACAAGCTGATCACAGACCTGGCAACTCTCCCTCACCTGGCTTTTCAGTGTTTTGTTGAAACCGTTTGGGGAGCTCAGGGCGTTTTAGGGTATGAGCCACCATCTCCTTCTTGGTCCTGCAATAAACCTCTTTCTGCTCTAAACTCTGATGTTTCAGCACTGGCACAGAGACTTTTGTCAACAGCATTGGGGGTTGGATGAATTTTGTGGGAACACAGTTCAGTCCATAGCACTTCTAAAGGGTCTTGTACCCCATCAGAGCCCAAGGTGGGTGTTTTTCCCAGGACTACACTGGGATCTCTGTCAGGAAGGCTAAAGAGAACAGTGCCTGTCTCCAGAAGACACCAACACCCAGCACCATCCAGAGATGCTTCTGTCTCAAGTCTGTTCCTCATTTCATCACACCCAGTAAGGTGATGGATAAGAACTCTTATTGAAAGAGATGCTGATGGCTGAAACTGGACGGATGACATTTAATTGGTTGGAGTAAGGAGACTGTCAATGGTGAGGTCAATGTGTGGATTGTACTGATGTTCATAATTATGATTCTGATATGAAAGTCATTTGAACCAAAAAGATACACACAAAAAATAAACTAGTAATGATAATGTCTGGTTTTGCTCCGTCCTTCCTGTTGGCAGTTCCTTAATTGCTTCTGAATTCTTCCTTTTCCATTATTTTCTCATTGTTGCATGTCTTGGGAGCTATTCAGTCCCAGGAGGGGCTGGCAAACCTGTGCTTCATCTGAGTCACCTTAGTTCAGAATAAAGTTTCAACATGTTCCGTATTCGCTCCATGAATCTGCTTTCTCACGTGTGAAGAAACTCCCCTCTGGTGATTTCTCTATACTTCTCAGTTTCCTAATAATACAAGTGTCCACAGTTACCTAATATTGCAAGGTTTTCCCTTTTTCAAAAACCATTGCAAGGATGGAACAGCAGAGCAGGCTGAGAATGACCCATGGGATGAGATTAGAAAAAAATGTTGCATTACTTATCCATAAACTCATCGCCATTTAATCCTTGTGTCCTTAGGATTCAAAATAGTGCTAAGTGTTGGCTAACATATTTACACTTTTACTCTGTATCTGGCACTCTGCTAAAGGCCTTTTATGCTTCCTCTTATGCAATGCCAAACAACCTTCTGAGTTAAATTCTGATATTAGCTACAATTTAAGAGCTAGAGACAGGGAAACTGCCTTGCATTATACAGCTAGAAAAGTACAGGGGCCGACCTGAAGCCAGGGCCACTTTTGTTGTTTAAAACCTGATTCTTGGGACTTCCCTGGCTGTCCAGTGGTTAAGAGTCTGTGCCTCCACTGCAGGGGGCATGAGTTCGATCCCTGGTAAGGGAACTAAGATCCCGCATGCCAGGAGGCGTAGCCAAAAATAAAAATAAACATTGATGTAAAAAAAAAATCCATGATGAACAACAAATAAAAAATTAAACAAATCAAGCCAAAAACCTGATTCTCTTCTTTCATACCAGGTTAACCTGTCAAATTCAGGATCAGCAAACACAGTATGTCTAGCAATGTTGCTGTCCTTCCTAATAAACCTGCATGAAAGACCACCTACCCAGTGATGAGACTTCTGAGAAGTAACATTATTAATTGCTAATAACCAGGGTAAAATTATGATCAGTAATTCCTATTTTATATTATATTTTCTTCTAAAACCTGAAGGAGAGGGTCAAGTGTTATAGTGTCCCGCAGTTTGAAGCCATCAGCGGCACCAAGTTTCCCTTCATTCCATAAGAAACATGCAGCTGTTCACAAACATCTATTCCTGTTCAGGTGCAGTTCTTAGCAGACTGTTCGTGTCTGTCTCTCCTCCAGCGGTGACCTTCAAGCCTTTGAAGACCTGGGTGGTTTTCTTTCACGGGGCATTTTTGGTGTCCTGGTGGAGCTGTCCTTTGAGTGAGCACAAATTAGACTTTGTCCTTTGTGAGTGAGACTGAAAAGCAAATCCTTGAACCCATAGGAACCTCTGAAGGTCACGTGGACTGGTCCGGAAATGGTCAGATTACTCATTTCTGAGTAACATTACTGCAATTCAAGGCATAGGAACTTTGTCCTTTTTTTTTTTAACCTAATTAAAATTTTAGCTAATCTCAAAGTCACTTCGATATTTATTTTGATTAAAACGTGGGGAAAGACTTAAATATATTTGTGTGTGTATATGAAATAATGATTAGGTAAAGAATCTGAGTTTGATTCAGTTTTAATATTAGAATATTGTGACTAAGGATTGCTGTTATCATTGATGTTTTAATTATGAAAACTCATAGTTGTTTGGTATATTATGAAGCTGATAAAATGTGCATGTCTTGCCCTGGCTATAATTAGAGTTACATATGGTGCCAGTCACCCTCAGAGATCAGAGACTTTTCTTAAATAGTTAATAGATATTTAAAACTCCTCCCTCCCTTTAAAAATTTTTTTAAAAAACTTTTTGATTCTATTTGCTTTTCTTAAAAAATATGTTTTAAATCTTCAAGATGAAAACATTTGGAAATGTCAGAATAGTAGGAAAAAGGAGTTTGAGACTTAAACTGTAAAAATGTGATCTAGCAATGTTATGAGGAGAAGGCAATGGCACCCTACTCCAGTATTCTTGATGGAAAATCCCATGGACGGAGGAGCCTGGTAGGCTTCAGTCCATGGGGTCACTAAGAGTCAGATACGATTGAGCAACTTCACTTTCACTTTCATGCACTGGAGAAGGAAATGGCAACCCACTCCAGTGTTCTTGCCTGGACAGTCCCAGGGACAGAGGAGCCTAGTGGGCTGCCGTCTATGGGGTCGTGCAGAGTTGGACACGACTGAAGAGACTTAGCAGCAGCAGCAGCAGCAGCAGCAGCAGCAGCAGCAGCAATGTTATGAAGTGAGTGTTTCTAAAGTGAAATTTCCAGGTAAATGAAGCTTTCCTCCTCAACCGTCAAAGCATTCTTTGTTAGCGTCAGTTTCTAAATCACATTCCACGTTTCCTGTGCTCAGTCCCTTCAGTCGTGTCCGAATCCTTGCGACCCTATGGACCGTAGCCTGCCAGGCTCCTTTCTCCATGGGGATTCTCCAGGCAAGAATACTGGAGTGGGTTGCCATGCTCTTCTCTAGGGGATCTTCCCAACCCAAGGGTTGAACCTGTGTCTCTTACATCTCCTGCATTGGCAGGCGGGTTCTTTACCCCTATTTCCTAGCCCTTGTGTAAACAGTGGATAATGTAAGGACTATTCAGTGTGGCATAGTTAGAATCTCATGTTCTGGAGACTTCCTGGGTTCTGATTTTGTTTTCCCACTTGTAGCTCTGTTCCCTTGGCAAGTTGGCAAACCACTTGATCTCAGTTCTCTGGTCTGTAAAATGGGGATAATGACCGTGTCTCCCTCATAGGTACGCTGGGAAGGTTGCATGAGTTAATATATGCCAAGCGTCTGGTATGCTCTAAGCACACACTGAATGTCAGCTGCTATGGTGTAAGGTTTTTGATTTCTATCATGAACATGACTTCAGTAATGAGTGATGCTCTGATGTAGCAGCGCTGTCTGTGGTGCTCCTGAGTTTCCACCACTCTTAGCATTGCTCTGGATGATTTTTCTCTGAAACCCGTCACCGGCGCTTTTGTTTCTGCTTTGGCCGTGGATTTGTTTCACGGTGACTGGGAGGACGGGCTTAGGGGATGAGAGACTCCTGTTCTGCTTCTGGCTTCATCATGCTCCAGCTCTGAGACCATGAGGAACTTATTTCACCTCTCCGGGTCTTAGAGCCCTTGTGTGTCACCTGGGCGAGTTGTGCCATTCTCTTTGGAGGAAAAGTACGTAGGATTCTTGACATGGTGATGGGCAAAGGGTAATAATATCTGCCCTAATACCCTTAATAATTATTTATGCATAGTTGTCTAGAAAAGATCCTGAAGACTATTTTGTGATTTTCCAACAGAATAAAGTTTGTATATCTAATGTATATGTATCCAGTTTATCCTCTGCTGTTCCCTTTTCCTTTTGCTTTCAATATTTCTCAGCATCAGGGTCTTTTCCAGTGAGTTGGCTCTTTGTATCAGGTGACCAAAGTATTGGAGCATCAGCTTCAGCATCAGTCCTTCCAATGAATATTCAGGGTTGATTTCTTTTCGGATCGACTGGTTTGATTTCTTTGCAGTCCAAGAGACTCTCAAGAGTCTTCTCCAGCACCACAATCTGAGAGCATCAATTCTTCAGTGCTTAAGTATCTTTATGGTCCAACTGTCACATCCATACATGACTACTGGAAAAACAATAGTTATATTTTCAGTTATATTTAATAGCATGTGCTAAGTAGGTGAATTAATATATAAAATTATGCTTAGACTATGAGATCACATTAAAGTGTTAAAAGAAAAACACAAAAGAATTTAGAAAGAGAAATATCATTTCATTTGGCTTATATGACAGTTCCTTAATTGACATGCCTCCAAATTACTAAATTAAGCAAATTTACTAAATTTTTTAACCGTAGTCTACAAATAGAGTCACAAGTAGAATATGAAATCTGCAACATAAGAATTTGAAAAGCCACTGGAGCATGTTGCTAAGTGGAAGAACTGAACCTGCTGGAGTCAGAATTCAAGGAGGTGGCCTGCATGTCCTGTTTTAATCATTCAAGCATCAGCTTTGTGATACTGATACGTGGTGAGCTACATTTTCACATTATGTGAGGGTCCTGGAAAAAGGGTCTTCATGAAGCCAGGAAAAGTTGCGTTGAGAATTACTGAGCTCACATATATTCTGGCATCACATATAAAACACATGTTAAAACATATTTGGGTGTTCTCTGTCTTAGTCTTGTACTTTCCTCACGGAGGAATTGGTGAGAGCTCTTGCCCAAATCAATTGCTTTGAATTCGCATTATCTTCTCTCTAGACTGGAAATGTTGACTTCTTTGGGGGCCTTTACACCATGTAGCTCTTTGTATAATAATACTAAATATTTCCATCTACCTCTGGAAACTATAGAATTTTGAATCAACTATTTCCAGGCTGGTAGCGTAAGTAGTTAAAAAAAAAAGGAGTTGTAATGATTATCATACATGAAATATTTGCCTATTAGAATATGGAGCTGGTGGGCTCTGAAGGCCACTGGGAGCAGCCTTTCTTGCAGGAAAAGGGTGATTATCTTCATCTGATGGATGCAGAAACCAAAGCTTAGGGATCAGGTGACTCGTCCAGGCTCAGAGAACTGGGGACGGCTTTCTGATCCAGACCCCTTTTCGTGCTTACCACATGCTCTTGTTTTCTGGCTTCTTTATGAGGTACAGAAATAAATTACTTACAATTTTAGAAAACAAATTCAATTTTTTTTTCTGGTAAAAATTTGAAGTATGAAGGAATACAACTAATATGTTTGATAGGTCTGTTTTTAGCATCAGTTTTCAGAGCACTGTTAAGTTGCCAAGAACAGTCATATCTAAGCAAAACTAATTTGAAAAATAACTAATTTTTCATTAGCTAAATTATGAGAACATATTTGGAATAATTGTCACAGGTGACAAAGTTTTAATGCAAATGAGAGGCAAATCAGTATTTTAAGTAGTTCTATATAATTAGGTTGCAATTATTTGAATAAATTGGATCTAAATCCTGGAAACTGTGATAATATCTATCCAAATGCAGGTTTATTGTTATAGAATCAAGAAAGGGTGCATTTTTTTTCAAGTTAACGTGCTCTCTAGCCTGATGTTTTTCATCAAGCTAATGTTGAGCTTTGATAAATAAGATCAAGTAGGATCAAGGATCAAGGATTTCCTATTTATGGAATTTAATTTGCATATTTTGAAACTAATGTGAGGTTGAAATTTCTTTTTTGAAATTCACATAAAATTAACTATTTTAAAGTAAAAAATTCAGTGGAAAACAATACGTTCATGATGTTGTACAACCATCACATCAGTCTAGTTCCATAACATTTTATCATCCCAAAATAAAACTGCTTATGTATTAAACAGTTATTTTCATTCTCTTTTCCTCCTTGTCACTGGTAAGTACCAATCTGCTTTTTTCTCTTGAAATTCACCAAAGCATGTTCAGTCTATATTTTCCTGAAAACTCTGATAGTAGTTAATGCTATCATTTAGGTCTTTACACTATTTGGAGTTTTTTGTGTATGATGTTCAGTTACTTCAGTTCAGTTGCTCAGTCATGTCCGACTCTTTGCAACCCCATGGACTGTAGCACGCCAGGCTTCCCTGTCCATCACCAACTCCCGGAGCTTACTCAAACTCATATCCATCGAGTTGGTGATGCCATCCAACCATTTCATCCTCTGTTATCCCCTTCTCCTGCCTTCAATCTTTCCCAGCGTCAGGATCTTTTCCAATGAGTCAGTTCTTCGCATCAGTTGGCCAAAGTATTGAAGTTTCAGCTTCAGCATCAGTCTTTCTAATGAATATCCAGAACTAATTTCCTTTAGGATGGATTGGTTGGATATCCTTGCAGTCCAAGGTATTCTCAAGAGTCTTCTCCAACACCACAGTTCAAAAGCATCAATTCTTTTGGTGTCACCCCAGGGTATTAGAGATTAACTGCACTGTAGATGTCAGATTTTCCAAGGGCCTAGCCTTTACACAACTCTCTCCTTTTACCCTGAGATGGACATGACTCTACAGTGGATGGAGTTCACCATGGCAGTGTCCTCTCGTCTACAGTGGTGTTTATAGGCACAGGGACGGGAGGGAAGGTCCCACACTGTCTATGAGTGTATTTTGGGGGAGGTATGTGAAATTGACTGAAATGGTATGTAACGTGTGCTTTCATTTTGACATCAGCACCCTGGATCAAAGATGACCCTTTATAATCAATATCACTCTAAGAAGCAGGGCTTGTTTGTGTTTTCTATGCATGTGCTAAGTCACTTCAGTTGTATCCAACTCTTTGCAACCCCATAGGCTGTAGCCCACCAGGCTCCTCTGTCTGTGTGATTTCCCAAGCAAGAATACTGGAGTGAGTTGCTGTTTCCTTCTCCAGGAGATCTTCCCGACCCAGGGATCAAACCCATGTCTCCCGAGACTCCTGCACTAGCAGGCTGATTCTTCACCACTGAACCACCAGGGAAGCCCAAAATCTATTACCCAGTACATTCGATTTTCTTGATCAGCCGTGAGGAAAGTGGGGGCTGTCCCCTTGATTTTATATGTGATGAAAGTACAATTCGACATCTCTGTTCCTTCAGCAGAGGAGGTGGGGCTGGAACCCAAGCCCCAGAGCCCAGGCTGTTAGCACTGTTCTTTACTGGTCCTTTAGCTTAGTGATAACCCTGGTCTAGTCCAAGCAGAACTGCAAGAAAGTCTTTTTGGTCCATGGATCTTCCTCTTGCTCCAAGACATTGTGACTTTGCCAATAAAATGTCCCATTGGAGGGTCTGGCAAGAGGTTAGGAAGCAGGGCGTAGATGAAGCTGAGGGTGGAATGAGCATCCAACTGGCCCCGTTTGCTCTCAGGGGTAGTGGATGTTAGAAAGGCTGGGCAGGTTAGGGAAAAGGCGAACATTCCATCTGGTTGGGAAAACGTGAACATTCCATCTAGTTGTGTTCCATATTTTTTTTTCTGACATATATTAAATTTCCAGACACTCATCTTCAAGTATAAATCACAAATTTTTGGGGGTGTCCAAACATAAAATTATTTTTGCTTTACTCCTTACTTGCTTTGTCTATGCCCCGAAGGCCTTCCTCAGCATGTATAATTAGGAATTTAAGGCTCAGCAGTTCTGAGGGGCAGCTAAAATGAAGATTAATGATTTGGGGCCTTAATAGGTGTAGTCATTTGTATCCAAAGGTGTGCTTGGATTCACCTGACTCTAGCTGTCCTTCCTGAAAGGTGAAGGATTAATAGGAAAAAGAAAATCGTCTGAAAGACTTAGCAGCTCTTCATCTTTTAATTTTTTTGAAAGGTAAAATATAGAAAAAGCAACCTGGGTTTGATTCTTCACTGTGCCGTATGTGTGTGATATGTCGTTGCTCTTGAGTCTCAGATTTCTCACCTATAAAACAGAGTTGATAACACTTGCCTAAAGGGTCATTTCAACGTTCAGAAACAATGTTTGTAATGATTATAGCACTGCTGCAGAACATTTGCTCAATATATGAGAATTTCTATCATCAGTTTTTTCTCGACTCAGTGTACTGATAGGTCACGTCTCATAAACTGAGGGTGATGTGACTATAATTTAGAGAATCTGACTCTTTTGCACTCATATATTCGAATGCTTGATTATGTTTTCTTACAGTAGTATCCACTGATCACCAAACTACTAAAAATTCTACTGTAGGTATTGAAAATGCTGTTTGGATTTCTTCTTCCCTTTACCAGCAAAACTTCTATTTTTGGAATCAATATTTATAGAGTTAGCTGGCTATTAATCTATATTATAGTAAGCAAAATTGTATCTTTTAATAACGTTGTTTGTCAAAAATCTTCCCTGCAGAATTAGAGACCATAAAAATACTGATAAGTAAACTTCATCTCAGATATTTTGCAATGTAAACCTTGTCACGAGGACACAAATGTGATAGAATTTTAAATAGAGCTGAGTCATTGTTTTGTTTTACAGTGGGTCACTTGTACTTTGTCTTAAATGTACAAACATATGTTGTAGTAAAAATGATTTTGTATATTGGACTAGGTTCTTGCTTTATAACACACAGTGATATAGCAGGTTGAGCTGTCACTTTCAAATTTCATATTAGTTCATCCTGTTCTCCCTATATATGTGAATAGATGTGATAATATCATAAATTCATAGAAGTGTTCACAGGATCTAGAGGTGAGCACATATATTCTGTTGCTCAGTCACGTCCGGCCCTTTGAGACCCCATGGACTGCAGCACGCCAGACTTCCCTGTCCATCACCATCTCCTGGAGCTTGCTCAAAATCATATCCATTGAGTCAGTGATGCCATTTAACCATCTCATCCTCTGTCGTCCCCTTCTCCTCCTGCCTTCAATCTTTCCCAGCATCAGGGTCTTTTCCAGTGAGTCAATTCTTTGCATCAGGTGACCAGAATATTGGAATTGCAGCTTCAGCATCAGTCCTTCCAATGAACATTCAAGACTGATTTCCTTTAGGACTGACTGGCTTGATCAGTCCAAGGGATTCTCAAGAGTCTTCTCTAAAACCACAGTTCAAAAGCATCAATTCTTCAGTGTTCAACTTTCTGTATAGTCCAACTCTCACATCTATACATGACTATTGGAAAAGCCATAGTTTTGACTAGACAGGCCTTTGTCGGCCAAGTAACATCTCTGTTTTTAATTTGTTGTCTTGGTTGGTCATAGCTTTTCTTCCAAGGAGCAAGTATCTTTTAATTTCATGGCTGCAGTCACCATCTGCAGTGATTTCAGAACCCGTGAAAATAAAGTCTGTCACTATTTCCATTGTTTCCCCATCTATTTGCCATGAAGTGATGGGACTGGACACCATGATCTTCATTTTCTGAATGTTGAGTTTTAAGCTGACTTTTTTAATCTCCTCTTTCACTTTCATCAAGAGGTACTTTAGTTCCTCTTTACTTTCTGCCACCAGAGTGGTGTCATCTGCCTATCTGAGGTTATTGATATTTCTCCTGGCAATCTTAATTCCAGCTTGTGCTTCATTCAGCCCAGCATTTTGCATGATATACTCTTCATAGAGGTTAAATAAGCAGGGTGACAATATACAACCTTGACATACTCCTTCCCAAATTTGAACCCGTCTCTACAGTTGTTTTCAACTCTTTATGACCCCATAGGCTATAGCCTGGCAGGCTCCTCTGTTCATGGGATTCTCCAGGTGAGAATACTGGAGTGGATAGTCATTCCCTTCTCCAGGGGATCTTCCTGACCAGGGATGGAACTCGGGTCTCCTACATTGGCAGGCAGATTTTTTTTTTTTTAACCAAAGAGCCACCAGGAATTTCAGAGGTGAGCACCAATGATCAAACATAAGTGATTCGGAACTCATCGAGCCTATTGTTGGTCAGAATGGAAGCTGAGCTGAGCACTTGGGTGCTGCCAACTCCCATCTCCAGGTCATTCTTGCAAGGTACAAGGAGCATGATCCTAGAATATTCCCATCTGTGCTGGGACCAAAGCTAGGTTGCTAGAGCTGCAGCTTTCTCAGTGAACACCTGCGGTGGACAGCTGGCAAGTCCTTACTCCAAAATCTGCTGAAATATTTCACTCATGACCTTCCTCTCCCTGACCTGAGGTACCCTTGCTGGCAGTAGCTGACCCTACCAGACATCTCTGCCTTTAGAGTGTATTGCTCTCTGGGACATTAAAAAATTAATTTGTTTTACTGAAGTATAATTGACCTATTAGTTTGAGGTATATGGGTTTCCCTGTTGGCTCAGATGATAAGGAATCTGCCTGCAATGCAGGAGACGTGGGTTTGATCCCTGGGTTAGGAAGATCCCCTGGAGAAGGGAATGGCTACCCACTCTAGTATTCTTACCTGGAGAATTCCATGGACAGAGGAATCTGGCAGACTACAGTCCGTGGGGTCACAATGAGTTGGAAAGGAGTGAGCAACTAACACTTTTATTTTTGAGGTATACCACATGTAGATTTTAATATTTGCATACATTGCAAGATATTCTCAACAATGTATTGCTAAGTCACTTCAGTCATGTCTGACTCTGTGCAGCCCCATAGACAGCAGCCCATCAGGCTCCCCAATCCCTGGGATTCTCCAGGCAAGAACACTGGAGTGGGTTGCCATTTCCTTCTCCAACACATGAAAGTGAAAGGTGAAAGTGAAGTCGCTCAGTCATGTCCGACTTAGCGACCTCATGGACTGCTGCCCACCAGGCTCCTCTGTTCATGGGATTTTCCAGGCAAGAGTACTGGAATGGGGTGCCATTGCCTTCTCTGCAACAATGTACAGTCTAGTGGATATTTGTCACCATACGTAGATAGAAAA
The DNA here is from genome assembly GCA_006408675.1 of Madoqua kirkii. Classification (NCBI taxonomy): domain Eukaryota; kingdom Metazoa; phylum Chordata; class Mammalia; order Artiodactyla; family Bovidae; genus Madoqua; species Madoqua kirkii. Next base: position 24,938 of record SJYC01117223.1, read on the forward strand.
ATGCTTTTTCTTATGGAAACTTTTAAAATTTACTCTCTTAATAACTTCCACATGTGAAGTATAGTCATCATTCCCAGGACTTACTTATTTTATAACTGGAATTTTGTACTTTTAGATCCTCTTCACCCATTTTGTCCCCATCCCCATTTTTGGCAACTTATTTTCATATCTATGAGCTTTCCTTAAAAAATATTCTCCATGTAGGTGAGATTGTATGGTATTTGTCTTATTTCATTTAGCATAATGTTCTCAAGGTCCATCCGTATCATTGCAGAAGGCAAGATTTTATTCTTGTTTATGGCTGAATAATATTACATCATGCTCTGTCACTTAGGGACCCTGTGAACTCATGTGATCTCCTAGGACCTTGATTTTTTCTCCCTAAAATGGAGATGAAATCTTGCCTGCCTGCCTGCTTCTCCAGTGGTACGGGATCGCTCAGAGCTGGCTCAGTCTCATGCATTGTCAACCCACTGATTTTAGTCATTGATCAGTAACTTTTGTTCTTGTTTGCCCTGTATACAGTTATCTTGAAATGTCAGCTATTTGGCTTTCTTAGGAGATGGAAGAGAAGTAGACAGCTGAGCCTCCAGATTGTTGTACTTTCTATAATTTGAAGTGGCAGAAATTTACTTTTTATGGAAGTCATTTATAGAGTGGCACACACGATGCAAAACTTCTATGGATTACCTCGCAACAACCTCTTGGATATAAGCCAGAGATTCTCAAACTGCCTTGGTTTGTGGTGGTCTTAGCATCACAGTAAGTTTTTCACAGAATGTTAGGCCAAAAATAAATATCTAGTGCTTCCATTTACAAAATAATATTAAAGAAAAAATGAAAGCTGGACAGTAGGTAAGGAGCAAAAAGCAGATTTTATTCAAGACAATTGCATTAGGGAAAAGGGACCTTAGTATAGAACTGGGCTTAGTTATAAATACAGCTTGGGCAAATGGGAGTTTATAACAGAGGGCAAGTGGGTAGCATTGGATGGAAAATTACTCATAGGAAACACTGAGGGCAAGGGGAGATTTTGGTTAAACCGACCTAACAGGATTCTTGCTAAAACTGTGCAGTGTAGATACAAACACAGAAGTTCAAAAATTGAGACCTAGTTGAAAAATTCAATGGGCTTCCCTTGTGGCTCAGCTGGTAAAGAATCTGCCTGTAATGCGGAAGACCTGGGTTTGATCTCTGGGTTGGGAAAATCCCCTGGAGAAGGGAAAGATTATCCACTCCAGTATTCTGGCCTGGAGAATTCTATGGACTACAGTCCATGGGTTGCAAAGAGTCGGACATGACTGAGCGACTTTCACTTTCACTGAAAAATTCTTCAGAGCTTAAGGAGAGTTTGGTCAAGGAGAGAATCTTTGTCCATAGAGTTAGGACTCAGCAACTTTGGTCCTAACAACTTTGTAACTGTTTGAAAAAATAATGCACATGCATTGAAAGAAAAAGATCATAACTGTTGTCTCATTCTTAAGTAACCTCTAAGGGAGAAGTGGTGCCTTCTGGGTACTCACAGCTCCTCAAATTGATCACCACCACCCTCATTTCCTGTCCGTGGTGACTTTCATGGGCTCTTTGCTTTTTATCATGGCATCTGCTGCAAGCCCAGCTGAAAAGATATGATGTTGTCAAAAGAAAAGTAGTGGGAACTCCACTCCTGGGCATATATCTGGACAAAACCATAATTCAAAAGACACATGCACCCCTATATTCATAGCAGCATTGTTTATAGCGAAAATGTGGAAATAAACTAAATGTCCATTGACAGATGACTGGATAAAGAAGTTGTGATACATATATAAGCAATGGAATACTACTCAGCCATAAAAATGAAATAATGCTATTTGCAGCAGCATGTATAGACCCAGAGATTATCATACTAAGTGGAGTAAGTCAGAAAGAGAAAGAAATATCAAATGTTATCACATATATGTAGAATCTAAAATATGGCACAATGAACTTATCTACAGAGCAGAAACAAAGTCACACAGAGAGAGAACAGACTTGTGGTTGCTATAGGAGAGGGTGTGTGGGGAAGGGATGAACTGGGAGCTTGGGATTAGCAGATGAAAACTAATATACATAGAATGGATAAACAGCAAGGTCCTACTGTATAGCACAGGAAAATATAGTCAGTATCCTGTATAAACTATAATGGAAAATAATATGAAAATGGCTATATATATATATTCTTTTTCATATTCTTTTCCATTCAGTGATAACTGAATCATTTTGCTGTATAACAGAAATTAACACAACATTGTAAATCAACTGTACTTCTGTAAAATAAATTATAAAAAGAAATGTAGTGGAAGAGAATGGTGGAGCCATGAACTACCTCCAGCTGGACATTCTCGACGTCTGGTAGATGTTGTGTATCCTGCGTTCTCCTGGAAAATTACAAGAAGATCTACATAATTCCGGGTGGTGGTGTGACTTTATTGCAATGGCCCATGATGTTTGACACCCAGTGTGGGAACTGTAGAGGTAGGAGAGTATGCACTGGCTGCTGCCATTAGCCAGTGTGCAAATGGCTCGGGGTTGCCCAGAGTGTACCAGTCTAAGGAAAGGACCCCAGCCTGGAAGTTGGTCCTGGTGAGTGGTCTTCCAGTATGCTGTGGATGGTCAAGGAAATGATGTCCTCTGTGCATGGCCAGATGGAGCAATGGAAACCCATGGACAGTGATCTCTGGGGCCTTGGGTCATCCTTAGGAGCATCAGCTGCTGATGCCCCTCTGGAAGATATAGAAGACAGAACCATCCTTCTGAACATGGGTCTCAGTCCTGAAGGGTGAACGGGTGTCTTGCTAATATTCTTCTAGGAAAACTGACTGCTCTTCAGGAAACCACTCCTTTTTAGGGTTCACTGATTTGGTGGCTGTTTTGAGTGTTTCTTATCAAAATCTGCACAGTGACATAGTGGACCACAAACACTGCCTTCTCTGTACCATTCACACTCTTCCATGATAAAGGACACACATCCATGTTATTTCTGGACCTGAGCTTAGGCGTATTGGGTGTGGCGCATTCCAAAGTCTGATAACTTTTCTTCATCACGCAGATGGCACCAGGTCAGTTTTAATATCTTAACTCTGAACAGAACCAGAGACACTAACAGTGATAGAATCATCTCTACCTCTACACAGTTACTTTAATTTCTATTCTGGTTTTTGCAAGACCGATAGATTTTTCTCAGGGGATTTCTGATGGATGAAGTTTCATGTCTTGAATGTTTCTAGCTGAAGTGTTGAATCGGTGATATAATTCTGGGGAAGAGGACAGTAAAAGTATTTCCAGACATTACCTCTGTCTCTTTGAGGGAGCTCCATAATCATTTAGCTTTTTTAAAAATTCAAGCTATAAAAAGTGGGTTGTATAATTCATGTAAGAAAATTGCCTTTTCTGCTTTAGGTGATACATATGAGCAGCGATGTGTGACAGTGTTGATGTGTCTACAGTGTTTATCATTTGAATCCTTTTGCCAGCACTGTGGGAGCAGAGACTCTGGCTGATCCCAGGGCCTAACCAGACATTACCTCTGTCTCTTTGAGGGAGCTCCATAATCATTTAGCTTTTTTAAAAATTCAAGCTATAAAAAGTGGGTTGTATAATTCATGTAAGAAAATTGCCTTTTCTGCTTTAGGTGATACATATGAGCAGCGATGTGTGACAGTGTTGATGTGTCTACAGTGTTTATCATTTGAATCCTTTTGCCAGCACTGTGGGAGCAGAGACTCTGGCTGATCCCAGGGCCTAGTGCAAGGGTCAGCAACCTTTTACTACAAAGAGCTGAACGGTAGATATTTTTGGCTTTGTGAATCACATCGTCTCTGTAGCAGTTACTCAGCTCTGCTGATCTAGGGTGGGAGCAGCCAATAATAAGTTTTGTATTCTTTAAAAAATTTTTATTTATTAATTGGAAGATAATTGCTTTACAATATTGTGTTGGTTTCTGCCATATATCAACATGAATCTTTCTGACTTACTTCACTCTGTATAATAGGCTCTAGGTTCATCAACCTTATTAGAACTGGCTCAAATGCATTCCTTTTTATGACCAAGTAATATTCTGTTTACATGTACATGTACCACATACATATACATATACCACAACTTATTTATCCATTATTTACAATAACTAAGACATGGAGCAGCCAAGCTGTCCATCAATAGATGAATGGATAAATAAGTTATGGTACATGTATACAATGGAATATTACTTAGTCATAAAAAGGAATGCATTTGAGTCAATTCTAATAAGGTGGATGAATCTAGAGCCTATTATACAGAGTATAATTTTATGGTAGCTCAGTTGGTAAGGAATCTGCCTGCAATGAAGAAGACCCTGGTTTGATCCATGGGTTAGGAAGATACCCTGGAGAAGGGAATGGCAACCTACCCTGGTATTTTTGCCGGGAGAATTCCATGGACATAAAAAACCTCATGGACTATAGTTCTTGGAATCTCAAAGAGTCTGACATAATTGAGTGACGAACACTTTTCATGGTAGTTTTATTCCTAATTTTTAAATAAAACTTTATTTTAATGAAATTTTAATAAAACTTTATTGATGGATCCTGGCACTTGACTCTTATATGATTTTCACATGATATGAAATAGTTCCCTTCTTTGTATTTTTTTCAACCTTTAAAAAATGTAAAATTGTTTTACTTTACAGGCTGGACAGGCATGGTGGGTTGGATTTGGCCTGTGAATCATAACACTTTTCATGGTAGTTTTATTCCTAATTTTTAAATAAAACTTTATTTTAATGAAATTTTAATAAAACTTTATTGATGGATCCTGGCACTTGACTCTTATATGATTTTCACATGATATGAAATAGTTCCCTTCTTTGTATTTTTTTCAACCTTTAAAAAATGTAAAATTGTTTTACTTTACAGGCTGGACAGGCATGGTGGGTTGGATTTGGCCTGTGAATCATAGAGTTCTGAGCTCTGGGCTAGATAAATTCACACAGGTATTCATAAATATTTGTTAATGATGATGATCACAGATTCAACTTAATTTTTAGTAAGAAACATTTCAAACACACCAAAAAAACACAGATTAGCATCTACCACTGAGATTCAGCAAACATCATCATGTCATATTTGCTTCAGATTTTTTAAACAGATATAATTAAAGCCCACCAGCCTCAATATGTTTGCAGATGACAAGATACTATACATGCTATGAGATACTAAAGATACTAAAGGTGCTATGAGAAAACTACTAAAGCTCATCAATGAATTCAGTAAAGTGTGTATATGATTGATTCCTATAGCTTTGTGGTATAGTCTGAACTCAAGGACTTTGATTTAGCTGGCTCTTATTTATTTATTTATTTTCCATATCACTTTGGTTACTGGGGCTCTTTTCTGTTTCCATACAAATTTAAAAATTTTTGTCCTAGTTCTGGGAAAAATGCCATTGGTAATTTGATAGGGATTGAATTGTATTTGTAGATTGCTTTGGATAATATAGACATTTTGACAATATTTATTCTTCCAGTCTAAGAAGATGGTATATCTTTTCATCTATTTGTGTCATCTCTGATTTTTTTCATTAGTGTCTGACAGTTTTCAGACCATAGGTCTTTTGCCTCCTTCAGTTCAGTTCAGTCGCTCAGTCATGTCTGACTCTTTGCAACCCCATGAATCGCAGCACACCAGGCCTCGCTGTTCATCACCATCTCTCTGAGTTCACTCAGACTCACATCTATCGAGTCAGTGATGCCATCCAGCCATCTCATCCTCAGTCGTCTCCTTCTCCTGGCCACAATCCCTCCCGGCATCAAAGTCTTTTCCAATGAGTCAACTCTTCCCATGAGGTGGCCAAAGTACTGGAGCTTCAGCTTCAGCATCATTCCTTCCAAAGAAATCCCAGGGTTGATCTGCTTCAGAATGGACTGGGTGGATCTCCTTGCAGTCCAAGGGACTCTCAAGAGGTTTCTCCAACACCACAGTTCAAAAGCATCAATTCTTTGGTACTCAGCCTTCTTCACAGTCCAACTCTCGCATCCATATATGACCACTGGAAAAACCATAGCCTTGACTAGACGGACCTTAGTCAGCAAAGTAATGTCTCTGCTTTTGAATATGCTATCTAGGTTGGTCATAACTTTTCTTCCAAGGATTAAGCGTCTTCTAATTTCATGGCTGCAGTCACCAT
>SJYC01117224.1:0-32250 GCA_006408675.1 Madoqua kirkii
CTTGAACATCTGAAAGTTCACAGTGCATGTATTGCTGAAGCCTGGCTTGTAGAATTTTGAGCGTTACTTTACTAGCATGTGAGATGAGTGTAATTGTGTGGTAGTTTGAGCATTCTTTGGCATTGCCTTTCTTTAGAATTGGAATGAAAATTGACCTTTTCCAGTCCTGTGGCCACTGCTGAGTTTTCCACATTTGCTGGCATATCGAACGCAGCACTTTCACAGCATCATCTTTCAGGATTTGAAAGAGCTCCACTGGAATTCCATCACCTCCACTAGCTTTGTTCGTAATGATGCTTTCTAAGGCCCACTTGACTTCACATTCCAAGATGTCTGGCTCTAGATTAGTGATCACATCATCATGATTATCTGAGTCATGAAAATTTTTTTTGTACAGTTCTTCCGTGTATTCTTGCCACCTCTTTTAATATCTTGTGCTTCTGTTAGGTCCATAGCATTTCTGTCCTTTATCGAACCCATCTTTAGGTAGCTTTATTCCTAGGTATCTTATTCTTTCTGATTTGGCCACCTCATGAGAAGAGTTGACTCATTGGAAAAGACTCTGATGCTGGGAAGGATTGGGGGCAGGAGGAAAAGGGGACAACAGAGGATGAGATGGCTGGATGGCATCACCGACTCGATGGATGTGAGTCTGAGTGAACCCTGGGAGATGGTGGTGGACAGGGAGGCCTGGTGTGCTGCTATTCATGGGGTCGCAAAGAGTCAGACACGACTGAGTAACTGAACTGAACTGGGATTATTTTTTAATTTGTCTTTCTGATCTTTTATTGTTAATGTATAGAAATGCCCCAGATTTCTGTGTATTAATTTTGTAAGCTTCAGACTCCTCCCTGATCCTATTTCCCTTCCTCTCTCTCCAGAAAGAATTGATATTCTGAGTTGGTGATATGTAAGCTTTCTCTCTGAATTTTCATATTTTTACAACACAGATATAAAATGTCCATAGAAGAGTCATTCTGCATCTGTCTTGCAACTTGATTTTTTTTCCACTCACTGTTGTGTTTTTTTCCCATGGTTGTCAGATGTAACTCTAGTCCATTTATTTAAATTTTTATTCAGTTAAATATATTCATATTTTATCTTACTCTAGAGATTCTTTTGGACTTTGATATCATGAAAATAGTCTCCTATATTTTCATCTAGAACAGGAATCAACAAATCTTTCAGCAGAGAGCTGGAGAGTAAATATTTTAGGTTTTGCTGCCCACATTTTCTCTGTTGCAACTGCTCAACTCTATGCCAGCAGCCATGGGTAATATGTAAACTAGTGGGACCAACTGTGTCCCCATAAAACTTTTGTACAAAAATCAGAGAATGGGCCAGATTTGGTCTGTGAGCTGTAGTTTTTAGACCCCTGATATAAAAATTTTCAGGTTATATATTTTAGCATTCTAATATCAATCCATGTAGAATTCATTTTTATATGGATATATATGGCATGAGTTACATATTTATTTTAGCTACAGGGATCAGCAATTATTTGAGCACCCGTTACTAAATTCTTTATCCTTCCTGCACTCCTTTTTAATGCCTTTCCTGTTATATAATACATTCCTTTATATGCTAAGTTTCTGCTCTCTTTTATGATGCACTGTTTAATTTGTCTATCTTTGCATCAGTACTATACTCTTGCAATGATTATAGACATCTAGTAAATTTTTATATCTGATTGGGAAAATGTTCCTTATTTTTTTCAAATTATCTTGGAAATACTTGGTCCTTTCATCTTCCACTTAAGTTTTTAAATCAATTTGACAAATTAGGAAAAAAAAAGACATGAGGTTTGAGTTGGAATTGTGTCTTTTGACCTAGATTAATGGTTTTTTTTTTTTTTTGATGTACCACATAGCTTTAGAGATCTTAGTTGTCCAAACTTGAACTTAGGCTGAAGGCAGTGAAAGTGCAGAGTCCTAACCAGTGGACCTCAAGGGAATTCCCTGGATTAGTATTCTTACATATTAGCTGATGACCAAGGACCGGTATTATAATTGTCTGAGCCTGACATATATGCAGATAATTCTGTTTACTTGGTAGAGTTATAGTGAAAATGAAATGAGTTAAAACATGAAAAACACTGAGAAGTGTGCGATGCACAGTGTAAATACTCATAAATCTTAGCTATTATAAGCTATTGGTATTCTTTGGTAGAAACTCTCTTATCAAAAGTATCAGACCAGTTTATCAAGGAAGTTAAGTGGGGAATCCTCCAAATGTTTCAAATATACTGTAAGCATATTGTGTTACTGTTGTTCAGACACTAAGTCATGTCTGACTCTTCATGACCCCATGGACTGTGGTGTGTCAAGCTTCCATGTCCTTCAGTATTTCCCAGAATTTGCTCAAACTCATGTCCATTAAGTCAGTGATGCCATCCAACCATCTCACCCTCTGTCACCCCCTTCTCTTCCTGACCTCAACCTTTCTCAGCATCAGGGTCTTTTCAAATGAATTGGCTCTTCACACCAGGTGGCCAAGCTATTGGAGTTTCAGCTTCAGCATCAGTCCTTCCAAAGAATATTCAAGACTGATTTCCTTTTGAATTGACTGGTGTGATCTCCTTGCAAGTCAAGGGACTTTCAAGAGTCTTCTCCAGCACCACAATTTGAAAGTATCATTTCCTCAGTGCTCAGTCTTCTCTATTATCCAGCTCTCACATTGGTACATGACCACTAGAAAAACCATAGCTTTGACTGTGTGGACCTTCATCTGCAAAGTGGTGTCTCAATTTTTTAATATGTTGTCTAGATTTGTCATAGCTTTCCTTTCGAAGAACAAGTGTCTTTTAATTTCATGGCTGCAGTCACCGTCACCATCCACTGTGATTTTGGAGCCCAAGAAAATAAAATCTGTCACTGCTTCCACTTTTTCCCCATCTACATGAAGTGATGGGACCAGATGCCATGATCTTTGTATTTTGAGTGTTGAATTTTAAGCCAGCTTTTTCAGTCTCCTCTTTCATCCTCATCAAGAAGCTCTTTAGTTCCCCTTTACTTTCTGGCATTAGAGTGGTATCATCTGCATATCTGAGGTTGATATTTCTCCCAGAAATCTTGATTCCAGCTTGTTCTTCATCCAGCCCTGCATTTTGCATGATGTACTCTGCATAGAAGTTAAATAAGCAGGGAGACAATATACAGCCTTAAGGTACTCCTTTTCAAGTTTGAGCAAGTCTGTTTTTTCATGTCTGGTTCTAGCTGTTGCTTCTTGATCTGCATAAAGGTTTCTCAGGACCAATTAAGGTGGCTTAGTATTCCAATCTCTTTAAGAATTTTCCACAGTGTGTTGTGATCCACACAGTGAATGCTGAATATTCTTTGGAAGGACTGATGCTGAAGCTGAAGCACCAGTGTTTTGGCTACCTGATGCAAAGAGTGACTCATTGCAAAAAACCCTGATACTGGGTAAGATTGAAGGCAGGAGGAGAAGGGGACGACAGAGGAAGAGCACCAATTTATTGAACAGGAGTTTGAACAAACTCTGGGAGATATTGAAGGAGAGGGAAGCCAGATGCACTGCAGTCCACGGGGTCACAAAGAGTCACACACAATCGAGCGACTGAACAACAACACAGTCAAAGACTTTAGCATAGTTGGTGAAACAGAAGTAGATTCCCCCCGGCCCCCACCCCGGAATTCCTTTGCTTTCTCTCTGATCCAACGAATGTTGGCAATTTGATGTCTAGTTCCTCTGCCTTTTCTAAACCCAACTTGTACATCTGGAAGTTCTAGGTTCATGTATTGCTGAAGCCCAGCTTGGAGGATTTTGATCATTACCTTGCTAGCATATGAAAAGAGTGCAGTTGTGCTGCAATTTGAACATTCTTTGGCATTTGGGAGTAAGCATCTATTTTATCCTGCTGCTGCTAAGTCGCTTCAGTCGTGTCCGACTCTGTGCGACCCCACAGACAGTAGTCCACTGGGCTCCACCATCCTTGGGATTCTCCAGGCAAGAACATTGGAGTGCGTTGCCATTTCCTTCTCCAATGCATGAAAGTAAAAAGTGATAGTGAAGTCGCTCAGTCATGTCTGACTCAGCGACCCCATGGACTGTAGCCTACCAGGCTCCTCCGTCTATGGGAGTTTCCAGGCAAGAGTACTGGAGTGGGGTGCCATTGCCTTCTCCGCTATTTTATCCTAAGATATATAAATGTATGTTCATGCAGTAAGGGAAAGGATTCTGTTGAATCTTACCTGTAGTTCTACATGCTGATGGTGGTTTGTTTCCTCGTGTAATTGTAATTTTGGATTGCGGGCTCATTATAGTATATGTCAGTGTGTGCACATGTGTGTGTGAGTCTTGTACTCTGTTGTTGTGAAAGTGTCACTCCATCACTCTATTGGTTCTGATCAAATTTTTCAATGTGCGTTTCTTGGCTTAGGTTAAGATTCCATATCAAGGGGCTGTTGTCAATTTCATGGGATATTTATATGGAAGGTCTTGGTGACTTCTGGACAACTATTTTTTCATCCCCAAGCCCTGAAGCTATGCCAGGTTTTCAGCTATTTCCCCTGTGGGATCTCCAGATCACTAGCCTTTTTTTAAGCAGGCAGCATGACCCTAAGAGACTTCTCTATGGACTCAGGTATAGCTCCGCTATGTCTCCTGGGCTCATGGCCACATTCCCATCCCTGTGTGATTTCTAGAGTTCAGCTCCCCAGTCCCTAGGTCTTATTCCAGGTCCATAATCCCTGTGGTCAATGAACAGCTAATGGCTCTCGTTTCAAGTCCCCTTCTCTTATCATTTCTGAAACTTCAGGATTCCCCTTCTCCCCTGCCTCCTTTTAAAGTTCACCTTTGAATTAAACTATAGTCTATATTATCTAAAATTGTTAAATGTTTTTAGCCAGAGAAGGATCTGCCCATCAGTTTAATCTGATATAATAAAAGTCCTGAGTAATGAAAATTCCATCAATTAAGCTTTTATTTTCTGTGTGCCTGTATTACATAGGCCAGAAAAATCACCGTGCCTATAATCTTTATGCAGTAACTTAATTCACATGGTCCAACTTGGAAAGCATTAGTAAATGTGATCGGTTTCATCGACATACTAAAACAGTTCAGAAGATGTTCTGTGCTCAAAAATGAGTTTGCTGAAAAACCCTTAATTCTCATGGTTATGCCTACTGACTATTTTTCCAGTTTGGTTTTTCTACCCTTCTAATTTCATAACTTAATTGGAAATGCTAAATATTTGTGTTTTTAAAGAGATCGTTTGTATGAATTGAGTGTCTTTGAAACTACAGCCCGTTTGTCGTATTGCTTCTATAGACACAACTACACAGGTGTCAGCTCTCTACTGATTTAAGGCTTGATCTTGTCACGATTGAGAAAACTGCTCTGTATCTTAAAGACAATGCCCTGAAATGCACTTTGAATGTTCTGTCTTCTGTTTCCAGGTAAAACAGTCCCGTGTTCACAAGGCTGCACAGTTAAGGTGGTGGCGGCTTTCTATCCTTGTTCTCCCCTCCTGCCCTTATAGCTCAGTTGGTTAAGAATCTGCCTGCAATGCAGGAGACCTGGGTTTGATTCCTGGGTCAGGAAGATCCTCTGGAGAAGGAAATGGCAAGCCACTCCAGTATTTTCGCCTGGAGAATCCCATGGACAGAGGAGCCTGTTGGGCTACAGGCCACGGGGTCACAAGAGTTGGACACAACTTAGCGAATAAACTGCTGCCGCCCCTCCTGCCCTAACTCCCAGGTTGCAGACACTCTAATCTCTAATTGTCACTTTCCTCTTCTCTGGGTGTCACAACTCATGGCTGTTTCTGGTTGACAGGGCTTCCATGGATGACCTCATTCACTCTCAGCCTGCTCTATCCCTTTATTAGCTTTCTTTTGTCTTTCATGTTTAAAACCCTCTCATCTTCCTCAAGGAAAAAAAATTGGCCTGGTAGTAGATGTTAGCCAATCAGAGAGCTTCTTTCCAACCATGTCCTAAGATGACTAACCTGAGCATGCATGCTCTTTGGGGGTATTTGGCTTTTGTGGATTTAAAAACAATTGCTAATGGGTATCTAGGGATGTCCCTTGGACTGCAAGGGGATCAAACCCATCAATCCTAAAGGAAATCAACCCTGAATATTCATTGGAAGGACTGACGCTGAAGTTCCAACACTTTGACTGTCTTTGCGAAGAGCCGACTCTTTGGAAGACTCTGATGCTGGGGAAGGTTGAAGACAAAAGGAGAAAGAGATGACAGAGGATGAGATGGTTAGATAACATCACTGACTCAATGGACATGAATTTTAGCAAACCTGAGAGATAGTGGAGGACAGGGGAGCCTGGTGTGCTGCAGCCTGTGGGGTCACAAAGAGTCAGACACACGTAGCGGCTGAACGACAATCTAGGCCTTGCTGTTGGTGGCTTGAATTTCATCTTTTTTTCCTTCCTAGCTTTCTTTCTTAGTGAAGATCTCTGTATGAAGGCTGCTCATTCTAGAGGGTGTGTGTGCCAAGTCGCTTCAGTCATGTCCCACTCTTTGCGACCCCATGGGCTATAGCCTGCCAGGCTCCTCTATTCATGAGATTCTCCAGGCAAGAATACCAGAGTGGGTTGCTGTTTCCTCCTCCAGGGCATCTTCCCTATCCAGGAATTGAACCTGAGTCTCTTATGTCTTCGGCATAGGCAGGCAGGCCACTTAAGGCTTACTTCCAGGTGAAGGAAGTTGGACAACAGACTTGAGATTTAGCCTCAGAGCCACTGACCCTTGTCCTCATCTCTGGAGCAGATGGCTATTAAAATCAGAGCAGCTATTTCCACTTAAGTTTAGAAAAACTGAAAACAGAGCAGAGGGAATTTTTGTGCCTGCAGAGAGAAAAGCACACATCAGCGTAATCAGGAGGCCACGCAGATAGACAAGCGTACAGAGCATTTTAGAGCCTAGAGCGAGAGCCAAGGAGACCCTGGTTTCACAGCAGGAATAAGTTCTGCCCCAGGTTTTCTTAAGGATCCTGGGCTCTCAAGCCTGGCAGACTGCGTGAAGAATGGTTCAAATGAAAGCAAGGTCCTCCCCCATTTCATAGATATTTAGGGAATACCCACTATGTTTTGCAGCTCCTTGCTACCCCACAGAAGTGTCATTTGTCATTTACACCTAGTTTAAATAATAAATCAACACATGTTAATATTTGGAGACTACTTTGGGGCCTCCCAAAATGTTAAAGGATTTTTTTTCAACTCTAAATAGACCTTTAATGACTGGGGTGTGGTTGGACCAAAAAGATTGAATGGTTTAGGGCACTGGAATGCTCTTTTCAAAGAGGGAGTCCCCAGTCTGATATAATACATGTCATTGTCTTCCCAAAGTTTCCAGGATGGCACCCAACCCATTGCAATAACAGAGGCTGCTGTATCTGGGCTCTTGCTGACTTCCCTGTGGCTTCTGCATGGCTACTGTGTGGCTGGAGCATCTTCACGGGATCTGTGTGCTGCTCCATCATCTAGGAGGAAAGTCCAGAAGGAACATTGAGTTTACTTTTGGGCAAAGGCAGGCTGGTGCCATCATCTTTGCCAGCAGCTTCTGGGATCTTTCAGGAAGGGGAATGCTCAGTTCAGTTCAATAGCTCAGTTGTGTCCGACTCTTTGCAACCCCATGGACTGCAGCATGCCAGGCTTCCCTGTCCATCACCAACTCTCAGAGCTTGCTCAAACTTATGTCCATTTAGTTGGTGATGCCATCTAACCGTGTCATGAATGCTGGGTGCAGGAAATTCTCAAAATAGGAGTGCAGTTCCTAAAACTCATGCAATGTTGTAAATTAGCTCACTTTAATTAAAAAGTCAGAAAAGGCAAAAAAAAAAAAAATGAGGGGTTCAGCTGACACTGCTCTTGGCAGGATGGTATTTACTAGGGTCTCCTGCCGAGGGCAGTTACCTGTTCATCTCAGGAAACACTGAGGGCGTGTGTCTCAGGTTGTGACACTGGTTGGAAAGTTGGCAGGTGGCAAAGATATTTGTGATGACAATTTAAAAAGGGGATGTAAACAAAATGTGCTTCTTTCACTTGATGGGTGGGAAATGTCAACCAGAAAGGTGTAGTCCGACACACTTGTGGAGAGTTCCACCCCTGACTTTAATGAACTAGTTCCTTTCAGGATAAAAGTCAGCTTCCCCATATCCTCTCTCACTGCCAGTGTGACCTGTCTAGGTTACATCCTCGAGGCCCCGCACCTTGGTTCTCTGCTGTGGGCACGTCACATGCCATGCTCTCTCTGAATTTATCTGGGTAGAACAGCTCCATTTGCTTGTGTGCTTGGGATTTAGACTTTGCTCTTCTGTGCATTCCAGAAACTTGGTCAGCTTGTGGTTCATCCAGCAGACACACTCCTAGAAGCTTTCCTGGGGGCTGTTTGCCAGAATAAATGCTAATGAAAACCGGAAGTGTCATAGTTCTTCACCCCTGCCTGGACGGGTTGCAGAATCCTATGGGTTCCACACTTCTGGGCATGCCTTCAGGCGTCTCACATTTTATGTGTGCAGAAGTGGATTTTGAAGAGAACAATGAACCTGGGCCTCTGGGCAAGCGTCTTCTCTCTCTAAGCTGGGTGGGCTCAGTTCATATTCTTTCTAAGGTCTGATGAGCTGGGTTTGAAGCCCTTCACAGCTGACTGGAGCCAGATCCCTCTCTCCCAAGGTGTCCTGAGTGTCTTCCTTTGTCTTCTTGACTCACTGGAAGGTGGCCTCTGACCTCTCGAGCTGCCCAAACTGCCCTTGTCACATGGCCAGTGTCAAATCCAGGGTCCACTTTCCAGTAATCATGTTACCCTTCCCTCGTGGCCTCCGGTTATCAGCCATACTCTCCTTCTGAAACTCACTGACCTGGTGACATAACATAAGAGGCTCTGGAATATGAGAAAGTGAAAGTCGCTCTGTCGTCTCTGACTCTTTGCAACCCCATGGACTCTACAGTCCATGGAATTCCCCAGGCCAGAATACTGGAATGGATAGCCTTTCCCTTCTCCAGGGTATGTGGGAAAGAGTTACAATTTGGAGTCGCTCAGTCTTGGGTTTAAATCTCGGCTCTGGCACCTACTATGTGTGATTTTGGACCAGCTGCTTAACTGTTCTAAGCCTTAGCTCCCCAGATAAAATGAGGATGGGATCTGTTTCATTGGATTGTTAAGAGCAAATGAATTGAGACATACACGAGTGTGTGCTAAGTTTCTTCAGTCATGTCTGACTCTTTGTGACCCATGGACTGTAGCTCGCCAGGCTCTTCTGTCTATGAGATTCTCCAGGCAAGAATACTGAAGTTTGAACCTGCATCTCATATCTTCTGCATTGGCAGGTGGGTTCTTTATCATTAGCTCTATCTGGGAAGCCTAAGACATACATTGGTCCTCAACAAATTTTAACTCTTTTGCTTGTAACCTCTTTTTCCCTTCTCTGTGCTCATGGTTTCCTATTTCCTTCAGCGGACCCTTCCCAACCTCTCTGAGGCTCCCCTTCAGTGATCATGCGTGTATGCAGGGTTCCCCTGTCCCCCTCCCCAATATTCTGGTAATTGGGAACATCAACTCTTCCTTTCCCCGTGAGCCCCAGATCTTACTGACAATCTCTTAAGGACACCCCTATTCCATGTCTCTTACACACTCAAATATCTTTCTTCCCTAAACCAAAAACCATGGCTCCCTGCTCCTTTTAAACTTGCTCTTCTTTCTGAAACCTGTATTTCAATGAGTGACCCTACCCTTTACCTGCTTGTCCAGGCCAGAAACCCAGGAGTTCCTCCACACAGCCCCTTTCCTCTCTCACCTGTCACACCCAATCAGTTAGCCTCCAACTCTAAGGATTCTCCAGCTCACCTTCACGTTTCCAACTATGCTGACCCAACCCTAGACATCCCTTCTCAACTGGCTGGTGATAGTGGTTTCTTGATACATCCTTGTGTCTCCGTATTGACCTCCTCAAGTACATCATCCCATTCTTACTAGAGGGATTTATCTAAAATACTTCATCTCTCCTATCCTTGCTTAAAACTCATGATTGATTTGCCTTCAGAACCAGAGGCCAGATGCTACCAACTGGTCATCATCCTTTTGAGCAAAATCTGCTTTTAAAACTCCTTGGCAGACCGGTGGTGTATTCTCCAGTTATACAGAAGCATCTGTAGTTCTCCCCTCACCCCACCCATTTACCGCCTCAGGGACTTTGTACTTGTTCTTTCTGGCAGGAAGAACCATTCTTATTCTTCTTTCCTTGGGTAGCTCCTCTTTAACCTTTGACACTTCACACAGGAAGACTTCTTGGAGTCCAGTAGTGAGTTCACTGCTCTATTCTCTGTTTTTCATAGCACACTGTCTGCGTATCTCATGTGTGTATGTTTAGATTACAATCCCCTATCTACCTATCTGTCATCTATCCAGTTGCATGTATTTGTGTGTGTGTGTGTGTCTGTGTGTGTGTGTCTGTGTGTGTTAGCTGTTCGGTCCTGTCTTACTCTTTGTAACCTCATACTGTAACCTGCCAAGTTCCTCTGTCCATGGGATTCTCCAGGCAAGAATACTGGGATGAATTTCCATTTCCTTCTCCAAGGAGTCTTCCTGACCCATGGATCAAACCTAGGTCTCCTACATTGCAGGAAGATTCTTTACCATCTGAGCCACTAGGGAAGCTTGTATGTATTTAATTAATTAATGTAACTTATTTAGAAATATTTTAGAAACTTTTTAGTTAGAAAAATTTCAAATTGAAGTATAATTAATCTATATTAGTTTCAGATCACTTGCAATTTATCTTTGTATCTGTTGTGATGGAGGAGCTAAGCTTAATTTTTTTCCTCATATGGTTATCAATTTATTGAAAGGACTATATTTATCACACTATTCTAATCCAGTAATGAAGTGTTTATATGGTTATTCTGTTTCTTGATTCTCTGTTCTGTTGTCCTAATTACTATAGCATTAAAGTTTCTGAGGAGGGAGAGCAACCTCTCCTCCATTGTTCTTATTTAGGACTGTCTGGGCTATTTAGGGATATTTTGCAGAAGGACAAAGAAACACCATTTTGATTTTTTTTGGAGTTGTATTCAATCTGTAGGTCTTGGGGAAAATTGGAATCTTTGTAAAAATGAGTATTCCGGTCCCTAACTAGATTCTCCACTTATATATACTGTCTTTAATTTCTCGAAATACTGCTTTACTATTTTATAGCTTTCTGTTGAGGCCATGTACTTCTTCAGGTTGATTTATTCCTAAGGGTTTAAAAAATATTGTAGACCACATTTTTAAGAAGTTTTTATTTTTTTCTGTTTCTGATACATGGAGATGCAATTGTTCTTAAAAAATTTTTTTTTAAATGTTGACCTTGTATCTAGCAAACCTGATGAAGTTCCATATTCTAGTAACTTACCTGCATGCATAATCACATAGTCTGTGCATTATGACTCTTTGTTCCTATTCAGTCTTTATAACTTCTTTTTACTCTTGCTTCCTTGCACTGGCTAGGACCTTGAATATAATGTTCTGTGGAGGTGGTGAAAGCAGATTCCTTCTTTTGGTCTCAACTTCAGAGAGAAACTTTACAACATTTCACTGATAACTATTATGTTCTGAAGGGTTTTGGGGGTATTAATAGATACTCTTTATCAGAATAAAGAAGTTCTCCTCTATTCCTAGTTTTATAACTTCTTCACTGTAAATGGATGTTGAATTTAATAAAATGATTATACTGCATTGCTTGAGGTGATTATATGATCTTCATAAGCTATTTAATTCCCATTTTGCTGCAGGCTCTTTTTGGTGAATAAGCAAGAAGGTAAAAGTTGACATAGTTCCTGTATTCGTGACATTGTTGTTTTGTCAAAAGAGTTTGCTTGGAGGTCTGAGTGTCTCTGATGAGAGAGGAAACAAGAATATATGCTCTGGAATTGTTCTGTGAGTTTCTAATTCAAGAAAATGATCTCCAAATGGTTCAAAGAGAAACAAGACAAGAAGCATTTCACTGAGGCTGGTGTGCCCATGGCAGTAAATGCAGCCGAATGTTATCCTTTAGAATGTAGTTGAATAAGGACACCAAGCGACAGAGAGTTTGCCAGGTTTTTGAAGAAGAGTTATTTAATTTTGATACATCTGCAAGGAACAGGGATTAAAGATTCATCAGTATGAGTACTGACTGTGTGTGTTACCTGGACTACAGCAGAGGGAGCGCAACTTCAAGGTGATTTCCCAAAATATCAGGTTTTAAAGAGATTCCGTAGAGAAGTTGGAAAGTAGATAGGTAGTGGTTTATTTTTAATGGACTCGTTTCATGTCAAAAGTCTGAATTCTGCTTGCAATTTCCTTTTGGCTTACTTACAGATGTGGCTCAACCTGCATGCAAAACCCAGGACAGGCTGATTTTAAGAAAGTGACTCTGAACTGGGGAAGTTGAGGCTGGGGTGGGGGTAGAAATGGGCTGCCCAGATCAGTCCAGGAATAATTTTTCAAGTAATTTAAAGTTCCTAATGCAGAAATAAAGCAATATCAGAACACGTGGGAATTGTTTCCTTAGTATATTTCACTAAGATATATGGGCTTCCCTGGTGGCTCAGTGGTAAAGAACCCACCTGCCAATGCTAGAGACTCAGGTTTGATTCCTGGATCAGGAAGATCTCCTGCAGAAGGAAATAAAAACCCACTCCAGTATTCTTATTGGGGAAATCCCATGGACAGAGGAGCCTGGTGGGCTGCAGTCCATCGGGGTAGCAAAGAGTCAGACATGACTGAGCAACTGAGCACACACACACACACACAAACACACACACACACACACAAAGATATATAGTTCTTGCTTCTTTAAAGTGAATGAGCATTTTTGTTATTTGGATTTGGGGAAAAAAATTCATGGGATGCATTTCTTGGCCAAGACTACTACTGGCATAAGCATTATAATGGTTTTTTTTTCACACATTTTTACTCCTAGTGGGTAAGCAGTTGGTGTTGGAATATAGTTGAGATCTTTATTGAAGAAAGTGGGAAAAATTCATTTTTAAGACAAAAATACTATGACAGTTGGACCCCAACACTGTTTTCTTGTCTTTCAGCATGAAGATGACATTTCTAACCAGTGCAATTTCTATTTTGGGTGGAGAAATGTGATATGAAGAACTGAAAGGACGTCTGGGTGTAGCAATGTGTACCTGTCTGTCTGGCCGAGTCCCTTTGCTGTCCACCTGAAATTTTCACAACATTGTCAATCAGCTATTTTTGTTGTTGTTTAGTTGCTAAGTCATGTCTGACTCTTTTATGACCCCATGGACTGAGCCCACCAGGCTCCTCTGTCTACAGGTTTTCCCAGGGAAGACTATTGGAATGGAATGCCATTTCCATCTCCAGGGGATCTTCTCGACCCAGGGATTGAACCGAAGTCTCCTGCATTGGCAGGTGGATTCTTTACCACTGAGTCACCAGGGAAGCCCTGTTAATCAGCTGTCCTCCAGTATAAAATAAAAAGTAAAGGAAGAAAAAAGAACATCTGATCCCTTTTCTACCTAAGCTATATTGCGAAAGGTCCCACTATGATTGAATCTCATAGTACATACGACTCTAGTAAAGGGAGTTGGGTGTGGAGAAACAATTAGATGGAATTGCTAGCAACTGTATCATGGCCCTATTCAAGTTTGTCTTCTTCTCTGAAGTCTTCCTAGAGGAGCCCACCTATTTGTTTTCTTCCTTTTGTGAATCCTCAGATTCATCTTTTCTGGGTCAGGGATTGGCAAACTCCAGGCCCAGATAATAAATATTGTATAGACTTTGTGGGCCAGATTCTGTTGATGTTGTGTAAAAGCAGTAAAATATGAACAGATGGCCGTGGCTGTGTTCCAATAAAACTTTATTTACAGAAACAAAGTGGTTCCAGCCTGTGGTTGTAATTTACCAACCCCTGGTTTGCACAGACAAATTCTGAATTTTAGTTTTGGAATAGTGCTCCAGAATCATCTGGAGAATGTTGAAAGATAAAAGTTTCTAGGCCTCGTCCTCAATATTTCATTCACAGCTTGGGGCCAGGGAATCTGTATTTTGTAATGTCCCTTAGAAGATTCTGCAGCTTAAATTCCTAAAACAATGGTCCCTTCTACTTTTAAAAGTTTGTTTTTGTACTTAAACAAAGAGTTGTTGTTGTTGTTTAGTGGCTAAGTCATATCTGACTCTTGCAACC
Source organism: Madoqua kirkii (assembly GCA_006408675.1). NCBI lineage: Eukaryota > Metazoa > Chordata > Mammalia > Artiodactyla > Bovidae > Madoqua > Madoqua kirkii. The sequence goes on from SJYC01117224.1 coordinate 14,156, forward strand.
CCATGGACTATATATATAGCCCACCAGGTTCCTCTGTCCATGGGATTTTCCAGGCAAGAATACTGGAGTACATTGCCATTTCCTTCTTCAGGGGATCTTCCCAACCCAGGGATTGAACCTGTGTCTCCTGTATTGGCAGGCAGATTCTTTACCATTGAGCCACCTACCAATAAATAAACATGTAATGTTGTGTTTTGTGTTTAAAAATAATATAAAAATGGCATGATTCTTTGCAAATAATTCTGAATATTGCTTATTTCTTTGTCCTTTTTACCAAGGCTTTTCTCTTTAATTGATGTCTAGGAATTTGTATTATAAAGGGTTTAGTCCTATGTAGTAGGTTGTACATATTTTCCCGTATTGTTGTCTTTTGATTTCATTTATGGAGTCTCATGGATGATCAAAGCATATTGATGGAATGAAATGCTTCAGTCTGTTCCTTTAAGACAGTGGTTCTCAGTTGGAGGTAGTTTTCCCCCAAAAGACAGTGGCAATGTCTGGAGATATTTTTGGTGTTCACAGCTGTCATTGTTGGTGGGCGGGTCTTACTGGCATCTAGTAAGTAGAGATGAGAGATGCTGTCCAAGACCCTACAATATACAGGACAGCCTCCACAGTAAGGATTACCCAGCCCGAACAGCTACTAGTGCACAAGCTGGAAAATCCTGCTTTAAGGCTTTTGCTTTTGCTCCTTACTTATTAAGGCATCTCTTCTTCCAACAGTACTAACATCTGCATCAAAATCTGTATTAAAAGATCCTTAATTGATTCTGCTGCTCAATTACAAAAACTCTGGCCCATTTTACTTACAGAAATTGCCTTTCAGTCTTTCAATTCTGTGCCTACCCTCCTGTCTAGGTGCACCAAGGCCACCGTGTCCCCCACCCACCCAGGTAACCTGCCTCAACTGCCCGCGCCACGTTGTGTGTTCCATCAGTGTTTGTAGGTTGCCTCCTCAAACACCTTTTCCATGGCCCGGATGACTCTGCCAACTGAGTGTGGGTATAAACGAGCGAGGGAGGTGATCCCAGGGCGCTCTGTGCTCCTCTGGTCCCTCTGAGAACAGCTGGAGCCGATCTTGACATGTCCCACCCCAGACCCTGGATGCTGGAGGGAAGTGTGCCTAGGGCAGGAAGGGACTTGCCCCAACCGCTTGGCCACCTATACACCAGAGTCATCGCCAGGACGCTGGGTGCTCAGCTGGCTCCGTTTTTTACTAGAACATTCCTTTCTGCTGTCTTTTGTGAGAGCTGCCATTGCCATCTAAGAGACTGGCTCATTTCAGACTTGCAGTTATCAAGCCCATCCTCTCTTTCAGTCTTAGGAATTTAAAAAAAATAATTAAATAAATATTTTCTTTTTTTTAATATACATATGTTCCCTCCCTCTTGAACCTCCCACCTACCTCCTACCCTATTCCTACTCTACGTCGTCACAGAGCACCAGGCTGAGCGCCCTGTGTTGTACAGCAGCTTCTCATTAGTTATCTAGTTTACACATGATGATGTATGTATTTCAATACTACTCTCTCAATTTGTCCCCCCTCTCCGGCCCATGCTGTGTCCATAGGTCTGTTCTCTATGCCTATGGCTCTATTTCTTCCCATTTTTAGGTTCATCAGTACCATTTTTCTAGATTCCATTTATATGCATTAATATGAAATATTTGTTTTCCTCTTTCAGACTTCACTCGGGTTCTAGGTGCATCTCCCTCACTAGAACTGTCAGTTTCAGCAACTCTAACTCAATGAAACACATGCCCATAATGGTTGACACACATACACGCGGGGCATTAGCCGGAATTAGAGGCTCAAGGCACGTCTCCGCTCACTTGTCTGGCCCTTGTGTTGGACTGAGTTCTTTGGAGGCTGGAACTAGGCTTGCTTCATCCTCTCGACCTCTCTTCTTGGCATGCTACCTGGCACACCATAGAGGCTGGAGAAGCATTGCTTAATTACTGACCAATGCATTGAGTTTTCTGTGAAAGCACAGAAATAGGAAGGAGGCCCACCAAACTAAACTTTGGTTTAGTGTCTTTAGGCATTTAGTGTCTAAACTAGTATGGAAGGATTACCAGTGAGGTGCTTAAGTGACTCCCAGGCAACCCTCCCCACCCTCGCCCAGCCCCCACCACCAAGTAACACAGACGAAGAGGTCCATATGCAGCCCTTTGCCGTGACTCTGGTGGCTTGGTGTTCTTGTATTTAATGATTCTGTAAGTGGGCCTTTTTTATACCTGTTTTAAGTTTGACCTTTCGTCTTTCTGTTTGTATGCTGCAGAGGGCACTGGAGTTGCCAAAAATATGGGCAGCAGACAATTTAAGGAAAGAAAGCAGGTCATCACTAAAGTGTCCCATGAGACTGCCTTCATATCATCCGGGGCTGGCAGGCACCTTCTCTCTGGCCTGGCCTCCACGTTACCCTGTCCCCACCCCAGCAGTGCTCTTGATGGTAGCATAAATTATCTGACATAGGTGAAAAGTTGAAATAAAATGTGAATAGTGTTAGGTTAGTTCCATGATGTGAAAAAATTTGGCTTAAAGAGATGAATTAATCAGATGAAAAGAGCATACAGTATTTAATACATGAGCTTGTTGGTTACTGTAAGCAGGAAACCATCAACCCATGAGCTTTCTCTTTACTCTTTCTGCTGATATGACAACATCTTTATCCTTTTTCCCCATCGTTAGAAGCCAGAAGCCATCACCTGTTAAATTTTGAGTATTCCCAAAGTCAGGTCTGTTAATTATGATATCTTGGCAGTTTGGTTACTTTCTGCCTATGGTTCAAATGTATGGATTCAAGGGCAGTAGTGACATCTATAATAGGACTTTTTCCCTGTGAGATAAAATACACATACAAACTTAAAAAAAAAAAACACTGAATAGGCTGTATACAGAAAAACAGGACTTACAATAAATATTTATGATGCCAAGATTTTGCTTAAAGGTTAATGATTGCACTTGATCTTATATTGTTGGTAGGCAATTGACTTTTTAAAGTGAAACTAGTCTGAAGTGTTAGAGGATAGAAGAGCAGGTAGTCGGCATTGTTATTGAAGCCACTAGCAGAAAGCCCAAGAAGTAGCATAAATATGACACAATTATTTTAAAGAAGGGGTCAGTGACCTCCCAGTGCAATTAACACTCTGCTTTGTATTCAGCGCATATGTGTGCACCATCATAGGATTCACTGTTTTGAGTCTCTTTAGAAATCTATACAATTAATAGTTTAATTTTTAGCTTCTGTCCTCTCTTCTTTACTAAGAGCGTTTCTCCTGGCCTTCTACATTGTTGTTGTAGAATCACTAGGTTGTGCCCCACTCCTTGTGACCCCATGGACTGCAGCATGCCAGGCTTCCTTGCCCTTCACTGTCTCCCGGAGTTTGATCAAACTTATGTCCATCGAATTGATGACGCCATCCAATCATCTCATCCTCTGTCGCCCCCTTCTCCTCCTGCCTTCAATCTTTCCCAACATCAGGATCTTTTCCAATGAGTCAGCGCTTCGCATCAGGTGGCCAAAGTATTGGAGCTTCAGCTTCAGCATCAGTCCTTCCAAGGGAATATTCAGACCTTCTACATAAGTCATTCCTTACTGAATCTTACATGCTATTCTTGCTTTCCTCTCATCTATGAAGCCCAGACGGCACATTTAGATGGTATTGTTTATCCTCAGCGTGTTTTTCTTTCAGTTCTTTATTCCCTCACCAGATGGAGCTGCCTCTCGGGCCTGGTGAACTGGGGGCCAGCCCTTCCCACCCAGCTCTCCCCACTAGCACCCACTCTCAAACTGCCCACGACGGGACGGCTGTACGCAGTGACCCACCTAGATAGTCTCTGAGGACTGGAGGTCTTCAGCAGTGGCTGTGATGATGGGACAGAAGCCCTGGGGCCTCTCTAACCATCAGACAGGTGGTCTTTGCCTTAGTGATGTCATTCCCTAAGCTGCACTATGGAGGTTTGCACTTCCAGAACCTATTTCTTTGAGTGATCTTACAATTTTTAAAATGATTTAAACATATGTCTGTGTTTTTAGGCATGTGTTAAAAGTCTTAATTTGTGATGAGGTCAACCTCTGACCTTGCTTTAAGAGTTGGTTTCAGAAACCTGGTTTACATGCTCCCTTTATCCCAGTGAATTAAATTCCTCCTCCTTCTTGAGATGATATCCATTCCAGGAAGCCTTCCTAAAAATAAATCCAAAGCACAGGTACATATCAGGACTAAAGGAGCAATTCAGTCTGTCCCTCATCACCCATTGCTTTTCAGAAACCAAGTCATCTGCCTGCTTTTATCTTTTCAATGCTTTTTAAAAGGAAACACCATCACATTTTTTGTTTTTGTCAACATGCTGGGAACAGAACTGTGAATATGGCAGATAAGTCCAGGCACTGTGGGAGGAAAAAAAGGGATTACTTTAGATTTTCCAGTGAGGGAAGGATTCTTGGAAGAGGTAACGGTTGAGCAGAGAACTTTGTGAAAGAGGGTAGTTGCCGTTGTTCAGTCACTAAGTCATATCCGACTGCAAAATGAAGCAAAAAGCTATGCAAAGTCTGAGAGAAAGAATTTCAGGTGTGGGCCCAGCAGGTGCAAAGACCCTGGGCTGGGGATGACCTTGACATAATCCAAGGACAGAAAGAAGGGGAAGGGGCTGAGTGTAAAGGAGGAGGATCGTGTGGGGGAAGAGAGCATCAGGAGTGGGGAGGACCAGATTAGGGAGGGCTTTGTCTTCCCTGGAAGGAGTCTGAATTTTACTTTGAGTTGATAAAGATTGTAAATATGTTAAAATATTTACACTTTAAATATTTTCTTCAGATACCCACCTGTCCACTTTTATCTGAGATTTTGTGAAGCTTTTTCCAAGTGAGAGCACAGCAGTAACAGTGTGGTATTTTGGGAGCTGTTTTATTCAGTCCAGAATCCCTTAATCTTCCTAAAGGAGTTTGCTGGAAATTGTGTGACAAGGGTAATTAGCAGAGTGAGTAGCTGTTTTTCCAGGCAGAATTCTATCCATGCGGTGAAAGTATGAACTCATTTCGGCAGGAGAAATCGAAGGTCCTGTTTTTCTGTAGTCTCTTATTCACTCAGTTCTGTTCTATTATCAGCCCTGGGAAGCCAGGGGTACATCAGATAGAAGTCTAATTTTCTGTTATCATAGAAGAAAATAATAATTGAATTAGCTCGCTGAACATGCCTCAACCTTTGGGCTGTCTGGAAAGAAGCACTGTTAGGTTGTTTCATTTCATATTGTTTTCGTAACATCTGTAAGTGATAACAAAGCCAAGTCAAAGGTCAGCAAGGAACTCAGGGGTAAACACTTTTCGGAGAACAGGAACATAATTTAAAGATATGTAGTTAAATTTTTATCTTCCATTTGCAGCAGGGTCACATATCTCCGTAAACACCCTTTCAAATAATGAGGTTAGAAACTTTCATCAAACTCTGCTTAATAGAAGTCACCACCGTGCTTCCTTCTAACCTGCAGCTGTCATGCCCCTTGATCAGTTTGGAAGCCTTTAATTAAATATCACCTTAAGAAAGAATTGTTCATCAGGTAGGAAATTGGAAGACATAGGTAAGTGCATCTGTAGAGGCGATAAACTGGGCAGTCATTTCTCATAAGGAGACCTTACAATGGTTCAGGATGTGAAAGAAGAGATTTCAATTTAGATTCCTGTATCCTTTGATCCGCAGCTAAAAAGATCGAAATTAGTATATTCCTAACGAGTCTCTGTTTTAACTATTTTTGCCTTAGAAAACTTCTCTAAATAAGTGTTCCTGAAATCAGCTTTATTTAGGGCCTTGGATTAAGGGAAGCTCTTTTTCACTAACTAACTACATACTTCTTTGTTAGACATCTGCTATCTGTGGAAGGGTTAGTGCTGTGATGACCTTGGGAGATGCACCCCACCCCTCCACAGCATGAATAGTTAGAAATGTATATTCCACAGGAATAACATTTCTTTTAGAGCAGCAGCCCTGAGTCACGGAACTCATTTCCCAGCAAAGGCACTGCATTCCTTATGAGGGAATAATTGACCATTTATGGTCTCGTTTCAGCTTGTTGCGGATCCTTGCGCCAGCAGCCCGTGTCACCATGGCAACTGCAGCAGCAGCAGCGATGGCTACCTCTGCATCTGCAATGAAGGCTATGAAGGTCCAAACTGTGAACAGGCGCTTTCCAGCGTCCCCGCCTCTGGCTGGACCGAGTCCACGGCACCCAGGCAGCTTCAGCCTGTCCCTGCCACCCAGGAGCCCGAGATAATGCTGCCGCGCACTCAGGCAACCATTACCCTGCCAACGTGGCAGCCGAAAACGGGCCAGAAAGTTGTAGAAATGAAATGGGATCAAGTGGAGGTGAGAACATTAAGTGAACATGTTTTTATGTAAGAAACCAGTACGGTTAAAATCATTCCAGTGGTTCTAATTAGCAATAAAAATCGAAAGCCTTAAAGTTACACATTGAACAAAAGATGCCATACTTTTTTCCTGTCCGTGTAGGAAATCTGTCTTGGTTATGTAAATAAGACATGCCAACTATGATTGTTTTATGAGCATAAGAAGGAAAAACAAGGAAGAAAATGAATGAAATTATTTTCTGAAACGATATCCACATACCTTTATGTGAGATAGTCTTAGATTTGGGACAGGCAACTCAGTGAAGAGTATTATCAATGAACATATTATAGACTCTCAATTACTGACCTAATTTTCCTCCATGGAATTTTATGCTTCAGTTTTAGTTTGTTATTGTTTATATTCTGTTGTTGGTTACTTGCAGCACTTCAGTGGGATTTAGAAAAAAACGTATTACTGATTTTTAAAATATTTTGGCAGTACCTTTAAAAATGAAATTTCCAAGTTTGATTCATTTTGGCAATAGCAGATTCTGTTCATTGAGTCTTGTCTGGTCTGAGTTTGGCTTATTGTACCTTCAAGCCCATCATAAGTCTCACACTGAAGATTTTCCAACAGACCTTTAAAAGTTGACATAAAATATAAGTTTGCTAGCTAGAAGAATTGAAGTTGGACAAATGGAAATTGTGGGTTTGCGTTAACATGATAAAGTGCAATTCCATTCCATATAGTATTCCTCCTTATCAATATAGACCTGTGGTTGTATGTTATGACAGGCTTTTAGCTTACCTGAAAAAAAAAAAAAGGCCCACATAGATCTTTGTGTAGCATTATTAGAGCCAAAGAATATGTCCAGAAATTTTGATTATGGTTATAAAAGAGTAAGGCAGCATTTCTTGTTTTATGTTCCTAGGTAATTCTAACCAATTGACCCACTTTTTTTTTCATTGCCACACATTTTGTGAAGGCCCATTCAGGCTGAAGAGCAGTGTTTTTATGCTGCCTAAAAAACTGAGAACTTGTTCTGATTTCAAACTTACAATCGAGACTTTGAAGTTAGGACTTTAATACCTCTTTGCTGAACGACATACTTCTTAAATGTGAACTAGATTTGGTCCTATGTTTATCAAGGAACCGTCCCTTAAAGGAAAATTTCTCCCCAGCCAACCAATGCTCTCCTGCAGTTGGTAAATGTGAAACAGAAATGCCTCACCTTCCTGTCATGCTGTTATCTCTTACGCCATTCAATAAGTTACAAGTGCCGGAGGAATACATGAATATATTTCTGGACAATAAGCTGTGTATGCTGGGAATGGGGTGAAAGTGCTGAGCATATTTCTTTATTGCCCTCTGTTAATTCAGAGATGACGAATGCTTTTAATATCCTTTTATGCCAGTCTCAGGGGATGACCACAGATCATAGCATGAGAAATAAATGAATGAATGGGTCAGAAGCCCGTCACTGGATACAGCTCAAGTATTAGCAATATGCTTCCTGATGAGCACAATTCCCCCCTCTAGCTCTTTTCCGTAAATGCACATCAGTATAATGCTTTCTGGAACACGTCACTTAAAAATGAAGGTCTGGTCCACAGGGGACAGAAAAGGGCAGCTCCCAGCTACCTGGCCTCAGCATGCTCTCCCACATCCACCTGTGAACCGAGCAGGGTCATTTGGACCAGACACGTCCTATCTATGGCTCTCTGGAAGGCTTGTTCTTCCAGTCATTTGGATTTCTACCCACGATATGGAAGCTGCTCCTCTAAGGCTGTCCCCTTGTTCTCTAAGCATTTAGTCCTTCATTGCACCCCAGACTGAACAGAGAGCAGAGGCCCGTGACTGCTCGCAGGATGAGAGAGAAGGAGGCCAATCTCTCGCCCTTCCCTGCAACATCCTGTTAGCACTGTAGTCATCCTGGTAATTTGCAGACTGCTCTCAGCAAAGCTTTTGTGTTGCACAAACTCAGGCGGCAAAGCTTTCACTGTGGTTAACATTTGTAAGGTTTCACTCAGCTTCTCAAGTCACGATCCCCAGCATCATCCAAAGAATGGAGTGGAGGCAGCCCGTGGGGTTTTGCTTTCTAATAATGATCTTTCCCCATGATCAACCCTAATAACCTGTCTTTTTTGTGGTATTTTTTTTCCCCTCCAGGTGGTTCCAGACATTGCCTGTGGGAATGCCAGTGCCAACAGCTCTGCAGGGGGCCGTCTGGTATCCTTTGAAGTCCCACAGAACACCTCGGTCAAGTAAGAAAGCTCCTAGGGAAACGTGGTTACCATCGACACTCTGGCTGCTGGGTGGCGTCTGTTCACATAACTGGCCTGTAACGGGGCAGCCCAGTGGGAACCAGGGATGGAATTCCATGTGTAGACGAGGCCTGTATCCCTTCGGAACTAGATTTCAGAGGCAATTTCAGAGGAGACTCCAGGGATGCTGGGTGGGATGAGTTAGGTGGGAGATAAGAAACCCAGAGCCTTAGCTAAGGTCTAGAGCCAGACCCTTCACTTCTTCAGTGACTTTTGCTTCCCAGATTCTTTGGCTTCTTCAGATTTTAATGGACCATAGGTTAAATTCGTATGCCTGATTTACCCCATGTTTAACATCCAAGCATTGCAATTATCTCTTTTAAAACAAGCAGGTGAGATGCGTGTTTTGTTGTATTTTAAATTTATGCTCCTTCAAATTACACACTGCTCGATGTCACTGCAGGGGGTGGGGAGGAGGCAAAGGGAAGTGGTGTTGACAATACCTGTGGGGATACCAGGTGCTGTGCATTGCTGGGGGTGGGGGTGGAGGCTGGGGAGTGGGAGTGGAGGCTGCATGGAGCACCCCTGACCTGTCTGACAACTCCCCACCCTGTGCTGTGCTATGCTTAGTCACTCAGTCGTGTCTGGCTCTTTGAGGCCCCATGGATTGTAGCCTACCAGACTCCTCTGTCCACGGGGATTCTCTAGGCAAGAACACTGGAGTGGGTTGCCATGCGCTCCTCTAGGGGATCTTCCCAATTCAGAGATTTGGAAGCTGCTCCTCTAAGGCTGTCCCCTTGTTCTCTAAGCATTTAGTCCTTCATTGTACCCCAGACTGAACAGAGAGCAGAGGCCCGTGACTGCTCGCAGGATGAGAGAGAAGGAGGCCAATCTCTCGCCCTTCCCTGCAACATCCTGTTAGCACTGTAGTCATCCTGGTAATTTGCAGACTGCTCTCAGCAAAGCTTTTGTGTTGCACAAACTCAGGCGGCAAAGCTTTCACTGTGGTTAACATTTGTAAGGTTTCACTCAGCTTCTCAAGTCACGATCCCCAGCATCATCCAAAGAATGGAGTGGAGGCAGCCCGTGGGGTTTTGCATTCTAATAATGATCTTTCCCCATGATCAACCCTAATAACCTGTCTTTTTTGTGGTATTTTTTTTCCCCTCCAGGTGGTTCCAGACATTGCCTGTGGGAATGCCAGTGCCAACAGCTCTGCAGGGGGCCGTCTGGTATCCTTTGAAGTCCCACAGAACACCTCGGTCAAGTAAGAAAGCTCCTAGGGAAACGTGGTTACCATCGACACTCTGGCTGCTGGGTGGCGTCTGTTCACATAACTGGCCTGTAACGGGGCAGCCCAGTGGGAACCAGGGATGGAATTCCATGTGTAGACGAGGCCTGTATCCCTTCGGAACTAGATTTCAGAGGCGATTTCAGAGGAGACTCCAGGGATGCTGGGTGGGATGAGTTAGGTGGGAGATAAGAAACCCAGAGCCTTAGCTAAGGTCTAGAGCCAGACCCTTCACTTCTTCAGTGACTTTTGCTTCCCAGATTCTTTGGCTTCTTCAGATTTTAATGGACCATAGGTTAAATTCGTATGCCTGATTTACCCCATGTTTAACATCCAAGCATTGCAATTATCTCTTTTAAAACAAGCAGGTGAGATGCATGTTTTGTTGTATTTTAAATTTATGCTCCTTCAAATTACACACTGCTCGATGTCACTGCAGGGGGTGGGGAGGAGGCAAAGGGAAGTGGTGTTGACAATACCTGTGGGGATACCAGGTGCTGTGCATTGCTGGGGGTGGGGGTGGAGGCTGGGGAGTGGGAGTGGAGGCTGCATGGAGCACCCTGACCTGTCTGACAACTCCCCACCCTGTGCTGTGCTATGCTTAGTCACTCAGTCGTGTCTGGCTCTTTGAGGCCCCATGGATTGTAGCCTACCAGACTCCTCTGTCCACGGGGATTCTCTAGGCAAGAACACTGGAGTGGGTTGCCATGCGCTCCTCTAGGGGATCTTCCCAATTCAGAGATCAAACCCAGGTCTCCCACATTGCAGGCAGATTCTTTACCATCTGGGCCACCAGGGAAGCCCAAGTATACTGGAGTGGGTAGCCTTTCCCTTTCTCCACAGGATCTTCCCAAATCAGGAATCGAACCTGGGCCTCCTGCATTGCAGGTAGATTCTTTACCAGCTGAACTCCCAGGGAAGCTACCCCTCATGTACATAAATGGGCACTTGCTGTCTAGTCTTCAGGGACTTTAGAAGAGAGGATAGGACTTTGGGAGGGGGAGGACCTGGCCCAGCTTAACCAGGATACTGCAGTGACTTCACTAAAAGAGGGCAGTGGGCACTCTTCACTTGGACCATGCAGGGTCATTTTTGTACACCTTGCCTTCTAAACAAAGGAGTCTCTAAAAATGTTTGGACTAGGGGCTTTGTTTATCCCTGTATCCCCTGCCCCCACCTTGAAGTCACCTAGTGGGAAAGAGCCAGGATGGACACAGGGAAGACGTCTGGCAGGGAGGAGGGTGAGGCCTGGGAGCAGCTCCGAGTTCTACCAGTAGGGGGACCCCTGTCCTAAGTGTTCTGTTGCTCCTGCTGAGGACAGAAACCCCACCATCCTGAGCTGGTTTCAGGGAAATCATTGGTTTCCTTTATGTTTATGAAACCATGCCCCAGTTCTTTCTTGGCTGGGTCACATTGCTTTACTTGCATAAGCCTTTTGGGAAACTTCTGGTCTATGCTTTTAAATGCTGCCTTCCTCTCCAGTCCCCACTGCCCCCACAACAAATCTGAAATTCCCAAGACCCTTAGGCTGCAGCGTTAGACAGAAATAGCAGTGACCCAGGAGCAGCAGCAGCAGGTTGGTAAGATGGAAGTGCAGAACGATCTCTGGGTGCTGGATTCATGTGGGAGGGTTGCTAGCCCCTTACGCTTTCCTTTATTGGTGAATCTGATCGTTTAACGACCTTTTATTGAGACCCCTGCTGCAAGTCAAGAGCTCTGCCTTGGGTGGGAGGGTTCAGATTTGTGCACTGTGAACTCCTTCCCCAGCAGCACAGAGGAAGGAGTGGCAGCTAAGTGCTGGGAAGAGAGGGGAAGTTCCTGGAGGAGGGGTGCTAGTGGGGTAGGTTTTGAAGAGTGACAGGTTCCCAGCGCGAGGGGGAAGCAATGGCTGGGAGCCAGGACAGGACGTCCTGGGGGAAGACACATTAGCTCCTTGTGTTCACTGCGTGGATGGCAAGGGTGGAGCTGCACAATCCGAGACTGAGAGGCGTGGAGGCTGGGTGGGTTCGTCTGCTAGGGCATCTCATTCTTTGGATTTTATCCTGAAAACAAGGAAAAACCAAGGGAGACCTGAAGCATGGGAGGTGACACACTTTCACTTATTTTAGCAGCAAACTCAGGTATTTGGGGATATGTTACACATGTATAATAAATTCTAGCAAAACTCTTTTATCATGTGGATATGGAAGAAGTTGGGCTTCCCTGGTGGCCCAGATGGTAAAGAATCCACCTGCAACGCAAGGTTCAATCCCTGGGTCGGGAAGATTCCCTGGAGAAGTGAATAGCTACCAACTCCAATATTCTTGCCTGGAGAATTCCATGGACAGAGCAGCCTGGTGGGATGTAGTCCATGAGGTCACAAAGAGTTGGACATGAGTGAGTGACTAACACACACGCATGGAAGAAGTTGTCTCTAAATTCAACAGATCCTTTTATTATTGATGAAAATTATGACCTAGAGTTACCTATTAGTGATTTTGTGGTATATTTTTGATCAAGTGAGAGATGGGTGTTTTTAACAGCATGGGAATTGATCATCATGAGTCCACATAAAGCGGGTGCTTGTTTAGAAGATCATGTCATCCATTTCTTGATACTTTTGGGGTGTGTGCATCACCTTTATTTTTATTGTTAACCTGCTGGCCTGATTCTAAGATGAATTTTTCTGAAAGGGACTTTCCATTGACGTCGTTCTCGTTTTCAGAATTCGGCAAGACGCCACTGCCTCGCTGATTTTGCTGTGGAAGGTCACGGCGACGGGATTTCAGCAGTGCTCCCTCATCGACGGTCGGAGCGTAACCCTCCTCCAGGCTCCTGGGGGCCTTGTTCTCTTGGAGGAGATGCTTGCCCTGGGGCAGAATCACTTCATTGGTGAGTTGTGGAAATCTTGTATCTGAAACTGCGTGGGATTCAACTTGACCTCAGTTTGGTGTATTAGAGACAATATGTAAGGAATTTTGCCCAGATAATCTGAATTCCAGCCCTCAGCATAATTTCTTCCATTTTAGGTGAGGTTTCACGTATAATCAAAATTGGCTTCTGAGATATAATTTCCAGTGTGGCTCAAAATGGGAAAACTGTGGGCTTTGGAATCCGGAGGCTGTATCCCAGCACCGAGCAGCATATCCTCCGTGTGTGACATTGGCATCCAATGCTCTGAGCCTCGGCTTTGTTTTTGAGTCTTCAGTCTTCTTTTTCCTGGCACTGTGGGCAAGTGGAGGCAGTGAATATCAGTGTCTCAGGGGAAGCTTGGTTGTCACTTGATATCGGCCTGACCCAGAGCCAGGGGCTCAGCACCTGAGCAAGTACTTGATCACATCTGAGCCTCTGACTCAGGATGCCTCGAGGGAATCCCAAGTTTCTTTGGGGGTCCCTCTTGCCCACACCGCCTTCCTCCATGGGTCACTTCTGAGTTTTCACATTTTCTTGAACATGGTTAAACCTTCTCTAAACTGCCACTTGTCCAACTAGCCGATTTGTAGATTCTTCTGTCCTGGAGGAGAAATGGCCTTCAGAAAGTGTGATTCTTCTTGACCTCCTCTAGCCCTCTTACCTCCTGCCCCCTCAAGGGCTACACTTGGGCAGTTCCCACAAGACTTTCCCTGGCCTAGCCTTCGGACTCTGCCTGCCAGTTAACTTCGTCCCAGGGATGGGACTTGAAGTCCAGCCCCTTAGCATGTCAATAGCATCCTGACTGTGTTCAGAGATGTGCCATCCTGCAGCTGCCACGCAAAGACACAAGCTCAAGTTTAGACTCTGCCCACCCCAGTCCAGTGCGCCCACGTGGCTGCTGCATCTTGCTCTTGGTACCCTGTCCCGTTCAGTCACATTCTCCAACAGTCCTCACCTCGAGGATGGGGGAGCCAGAGAGCAGAGGCAGCACCTGTCTCGCAGGGGTGTTGAAAAGGTTTAATGAAAATGGATGTAAAAGTATAAATTACAAATGTTAGGGATGATTTTGGCTAATTTCACCATTGTTTCCTGAGGTACACTAAATATTTTGCTAAACTAAATAGAAGCATTAAGGTGTATTCTCCAAGAGATGTGTCTGATGCAAATATAATGAAGATAAACTGGGAAAATAAAATGCTCAAATCATATAATTTATAGTGTTATTTTATATTGAGTCCTTCTCTGATGATAAGGTCATTTCCTGATCTTTGGAAATCTAACTGGGGGTAGGGGCAGGGATTTTATTGGATGGAGAGAAGGTAAAAAAGAAATCAGCTTGGGATGTGGACATGCTGGTGAAAGAGGGACAGTAATCAACTTTGGACCCATTTTTGGCTACTAAGATGGATAGGAGATTATCAGAAAGTATGTAATGAAGTGTTGTCAACAGTCAAATCTCAATTTTACTCCCTGATGCAAGTAACTATTATTTGCATCCATGTCTGTTGTAACAACTTATTTAAGAGGAAATGGTTTGTATATTTTGATATATAGTTTCAGTTTAATTTTATATTAAGCTTGTAAGGTTTTCTTTTTAGTAGATAAGCCTGTTCTATGACATGAAGCTCTTTCAAGAAAATGTATGAGTTGTTACTACTCTTTAAAATGTCATTAATTTTGCCAAAATATATACACTTGAAATGTTATCTTACATTTTATATTACTTTGAGTTGTAACATAACTGTGATTTAGACGATAATGGGAGTAGGGATAAATATTAATAGAGAAAGATTTTCCAATGTTAACATGAATTTATTCTTTTGAGATACAAGGAATTTTATGAACTCCAGCATAACTTGTGTTCCTTTTGCTAGCAGAAAACTTCACAGAAAAACATGCTTTTGGTTGAATTGTTCCTTGGAGGAATAATTTCCAAAAAATTAATTTAACATATTGATAACTCGGGTAAGGAATTCTTTCTCAAAACTTATATAGGTTATGATGAGAAGATCATGATTTTGATCCTTTATTTCTCCAAATCATTATTTTCCATTGTGAAAACTTGTGATCTGCTATCTTTTTACATTTCCTCTCTAGAGCTTCCTATTTTATGTGGCTTTTAGTGTTACTCTTTTTAAAGGTAGTGGTCGTGTTCCAGGAGCTCCTTCTGAGAGAAAACATCTGCTTCCTCAATGAGAGTTTGGTGACACCTACACATTGCCAGCTACTTCTTTTACAAATTCTTCTTGTCTTAAAGAAACAAGATTTAGCTTTTGTAATCATTGTGGAAACCTTCTGCTTCCTACATTGATGTGTTTTTAACTTTCTTTTTGAGAGTTTAATTTTTTTAAAAGCAACTTATAATTCTTTTTTTTACAATATGGGACTCTGTAGGTGTGAATACATTTTAGCTAAGAACCAAAAGACGATATTGAAGGATACAGTGGCGTTCGTTCGATGGATGCATGAAGGGATGCCAGTGCAGGTGGGGACGCTTCCCTGTGGAAGGGGCGGGACAGTTGCAGAGCTCTGGCGCTGTGTCAGTCACTGCTGCTTCTTCCTAGAAAGAAGCCTGAGGCCGCCTGGGGAACCGCCTCTTTCCCTCACTCCCGGCAGATTCCTGTCCATAACTGAGGTTCCCAGGAGTTTTAATATTTCTCTGCAGCAGAGCAGAGGAGCCCATTTTGTGTCTCTGAGAGACAAATTTGGTTGCTTTTACCAGCTGTGCATAAACGTTCTTTTCTAAAGTTTGTCACTGACAGTCTCACATTAATATTCTACACATGCCAATGATGAGAATGTGTTTATCTCTGACCTTTTCAGTGCTGCTCCTTTCAGTTTCTTCCAGTTTTCCTCCATTACCATGACCTTATGAATATTTATACTGTTTCGTGGAAAGGAAGAGGTGACTTAACATTGTAACACAACAGGTAGCTCTTTCCTCTGGGCCTCAGCGTACCCGCCCCTTTGCTCCTGTGCAGTCTACCCAACTTCAGTTCTTCCACCTTCTTCTTAATTATCCTTTCTGTTTTCCCTAAATGTGTCTTTTCCAAATATTTTATTTGCTTTACACAATGTTTTTGGGTTAAAGGGGCTTCTCTGGTGGCTCAGAATATGAAACTTGCCGGCAGTGCAGGAGACCTGGGTTCAATACTTGCTTTGGGAATGAGAATGGGAATGGCCACCCACTCCAGTATTCTTGCCTGGAGAATTCCATGGCCAGAGGAGCCTGGTGTTACGGTCCATGGGGTCACAAAGAGTCGGACATCACTAGCACACCACTTGGGCTAAAGAACTAAATTGACCTTGTTTTGCACCTTCTCCCTACAAGGTGTCTGAGGTGCTCTTAGCTCTGTGGGGATCCATTCATCCAGTGCTCTGGATTCCCAAGTAGGAAAGATTCATCGTTCCAGGTGCATTTCCATGAAATGCAGTTGTGGCTTGAGTGACTGATGTATGGTCTTTCTTCAGTTTTGTATTACTTGCTGTTGCTTGCAGACATTGCCTTGATGGATGATCTCAGGAGGTGGAGCCAAACCAGCTCTCTGGGTTGGAGAGCTGTTGGAGGTCTCCATCTCCTTAGGGTGAAAGCCCCACTGGACTCCTTCTCTACAGCTTTTATTTCCTCTTGTCACCTGTCCTTAGGCATGTTTTCCTCCAATTACACTCAATGGGGGCTTCCCTGGTTGCTCAGATGGTAAAGAATCCACCTGTCAATGCAGGAGACCCAAGTTTGATTCTTGCGTGGGAAAGATCATCTGGAGGAGAAAATGGCAACCCACTGCACTATTCCTGCCTGGAAAATCCCACGGACAGAGGAACCTGGTGGGCTACAGTCCACGGTTTGCAAAGAGCTGGACATGACTGAGCAAGTAACATATACTCAATGGACCTCTGCTCCAGTCACCTGCTACCTTCCCCACCTGGACCTCTTCCACCCTCTCATCCTCTCTGTTCCTCAGATGGCCAGATCTGTCTGTTAGAGAATTCCCTGGTAGTTCAGTGATTAGGACTCCACACTGTCACTGTGATGGGCCTGGGGTTTGATCCTTGGTCCGGGAACTAAAATTGCACAAGCTGTACAGCTTGGCCAAAAAGAAAGAAAGAAAGAAAACCTCATTTAAACTCTCCTCACTTGGAGCAGTACAAGAGAAAAACAGCCAGCTGAAGTTCTACTGTACATGGACTCCCGAATCTCAAATATCTGTGAGCTCTTACAAATTCCTACAGACACACAGATGACTCCGGAAGATCCTCATAGTTATTTCTCTTTCTGATCAGAAAACCCAGCAGGGCATCTGTGCTTTCCTGATGCTTCTTATTGACCTATTTGCTCAGAGAAACATTGCTTTTTCCCCTCTTACTTTTTTCTTTAATGGTTTGTGTTTGTTGCTTCCTCAGTCTGATATTTTATCTTTCTTCTTCCTTGATTTTGTTTTTCTTTCCCTCCAGATCATCCTCTCTCCACTCTTTCTTCTCTTTGCAGTGGTCTAGCTGCTTGTATTTGCTTTCTTTCACTTTCCTCATATCTTTTCCTGCTCATTACCCACTATTTTTTCATCACTTTTACCACATTTGTACCATTCTTTCTTACAGTTTTTAGTATATTTATATCTCTAATTTATATTTTAAAAGGAAATACATTTCTGTTTTATCTAGACCAATGGTATATTGTTTATAATTTACAAAAAAACCCTGCTCTTATAACTTCCAATCCATTTGAACTTTACAAAGTAAGGAATAGTGCTGTCCTTTTAGGAGCTGGGATCACTTTTTCAGGATTATAGCTAATAGATTTGTTGCAGAGAAAAGCCAATTCTGACTCCATGTTGAAACTTTCTTTGAGTTGCTTTCTGTTGTTTTTGTTATTATAATCATACATAATGACCTGCCTCAGAGAATTCTGCATCTCTGCTTGCCTGTTAAACTGAAGTGCCTTTGTTCAGGACACTGTCCACCTGTGAATGGGTACAGAAAGGAAGAAACTAACACATCCCCTGCCTGAGCCTTGTCATTCTAGGACATACTTACAAGATTAAGGGCCTTTTAACTTTGTTTCCTCATCTCCCCCTGCCTCTTCCCCATCTCTGCATCTCGGATCTACAAAAAACAAAAAAACAAACAAACAAAAAAACTGGCATCCAGACCTTGATAAGATGGTTATTTTGAGACATTAGTCTGCCATCTTCTCGGTCAGCTGGACTTCATCTCTGTGAGCTTGCACTCAATAACAGATTAACCACTGGAAATCAGTGACTTCCAGATCTTTGTAACTGACATCATAACTTGATTAGAAATGATCTCAGTCT
>SJYC01117230.1:0-25497 GCA_006408675.1 Madoqua kirkii
TCTTGATGAAAGTGAAAGAGCAGAGTGAAAAAAGTTGACTTAAAGCTCAACACTCAGAAAATGAAGATCATGGCATCCAGTCCCATCACTTCATGGAAAATAGATGGAGAAACAGTGAAAACAGTGTCAGACTTTATTTTCGGGGGCTCCAAAATCACTGCAGATGGTGACTGTGGCCATGAAATTAGAAGATGCTTACTCCTTGGAAGAAAAGTTGTGACCAACCTTGATAGCATGTTCAAAAGCAGAGACATTACTTTGCCGACTAAGGTCCATCTAGTCAAGGCTATGTTTTTTTCTGTGGTCATGTATGGATGTGAGAGTTGGACTGTGAAGAAGGCTGAGCGCCAAAGAATTGATGCTTTTGAACTGTGGTGTTGGAGAAGACTCTTGAGAGTCCCTTGAACTGCAAGGAGATCCAACCAGATCATTCTGAAGGAGATCAACCCTGGGATTTCTTTGGAAGAAATGATGGTAAAGTTGAAGCTCCAGTACTTTGGCCAACTGATGCGAAGAGTTGACTCATTGGAAAGGACTCTGATGCTGGGAGGGATTTAGGGGCAGGAGGAGAAGGGGACATCCCAGCATGAGATGGTTGGATGGCATCACAGACTCGATGGACATGAGTCTGAGTGAACTTCAAGAGATGGTAATGAACAGGGAGGCCTGGCGTGCTGTGATTCATGGGGTTGCAAAGAGTAGGACATGACTGAGCGACTGAACCGAACTGAACTATTAATCAAATGGGAAAAACTTATCTTTACAGTACAACTTATATCTTTTTAGTACCTTTACAAACTTT
Source organism: Madoqua kirkii (assembly GCA_006408675.1). NCBI lineage: Eukaryota > Metazoa > Chordata > Mammalia > Artiodactyla > Bovidae > Madoqua > Madoqua kirkii. The sequence continues at coordinate 803 of SJYC01117230.1, forward strand.
TAGAGCTTTATAATCCATAAACATTGTGCTTCTCACCATTTACTTAGATTTATTTAATGCCTTTCAGTAAAGTTAATACAACTTTCTCTTCAAAAATCTTGCATAGTTTGGGGCAAGACAGTCCTGGGTAATCTATAATTGTTGATGATTTTATATCTAGTACCATGTTTATTTTCTAACTCTGAATAGCTGGAGGATATAAATATTTTTTATGTGTATTGACCATGCACCCCAACACTTTGAAAAATCATATTAATTCCAACAAGTTATCTTCATATATTCTGTATTTTGTATATAAATCTTTCTATTGCAATTATTTGTGATAGCATTTTTTTCTAATCCTGAACTTTTTACTGCCTTACTGTACTGACTCAGAAATTGAAGTGAAAGTGCTAGTCTTTGAGTCATATCTGACTGTAGCCCACCAGGCTCCTCTATTCATGGAATTCTCCAGGCAAGAATACTGGAGTGCATAGCCATTTCTTGCTCCAGGGGATCTTCCCAACTCAGGTATCTAACCCGGGTCTTCTGCCTTACAAGCAGACACTTTATTATCTGAGCCACCAGGGAAATCATACTCAAATATTTATTGTTGATATTTAGCCGACTATTTGTGTCTGACTCTTTGCAACCTCACAGACTACAGGATGCCAGGCTTCCCTGTCCTTAATCATTTCCCAGAGCTTGCTCAAACTCACATCCATTGAGTTTGTGATGCCATTCAACCATCTCATCCTCTGTCGTCTCCTTCTCCTCCTGCTTTCAATCTTTACCTGCAGCAGGGTCTGTTCCAGTGCGTCAGCTCTTCATATCAGGTGGCCAAAGTATTAGAATTTGAGCTTGAGCATCAGTTCTTCAAATGAATATTCAGGCTTGATTTCCTTTATGATTGAATGGTTGGATCGCCTTTCAGTCCAAGGGACTCTCGAGAGTCTTCTCCAATGCCACAATTCAAAAGCATCAATTCTTTGGTGTTTAGCCTTCTTTATGGTCCAGCTATCACATCCATGCATGACTACTGGAAAAAAAATGCAACTTTGACTAGACAGACCTTTTCCAGCAAAGTAATGTCTCTGCTTTTAAATATTCTGTTTAAGTTGGTCACAGATTTTCTTCCAAGGAGCAAGCATCTTATGATTTCATGGTTGCAGTCACAATCTGCAATGATTTTGGAGCCCAAGAAAAGACAGTCTCTCACTAATTCCATTGTTTTCCTATCTATTTGTCATGAAGTGATGGGACCAGATCCATGATCTTCTTCTTCTTCTTCTTCGTCTTCGTCTTCGTCTTCGTCTTCGTCTTCGTCTTCTTCTTCTTTTAATGTTGAATTTTAAGCCAGCTTTTCAAGCTCCTCTTTCACTTTCATCAAGAGGCACTTCAGTTCTTTGCCCATAAGGGTGGTGCCATCTACTTTTCTGAGGTTATTGGTATTTCTCTCAGCAATCTTGATCCCAGCTTGTGTTTCTTCCAGTCCAGCATTTCTGATGATGTACTCTGCATATAAGTGAATAAGCAGGGTGACAATATACAGCCTTGAAGTGAAGTGAAGTCACTCAGTCATGTCCAACTATTCGTGACCTTGTGGACTATAGCCTACCAGGCTTCTCTGTTCATGAGATTCTCCAAGCAAGAGTATTGGAGTGAGTTGCCATTTCTCCTTTTCCTATTTGGAACCAGTCTGTTGTTCCATGTCTGGTTCTAACTGTTCCTTCTTGACCTGCATGCAGATTTCTCAGGAGTCAGGTCAGGTGGTCTGGTATTCCCATCTCTTTAAGAATTTTCCACAGTTTGTTGTGATCCACACAGTCTGTGGGAATAATTCCCTTAGAAGAAAATGGAGTAGCCATCATGGTCAACAAAAGAGTCAGAAATGCAGTACTTAAACACAATCTCAAAAATGACAGAATGAACTCTGTTAGTTTCCAAGGCAAACTACTCAATATTACAGTAATCCAAGCTATGCCCCAACTAGTAACACTGAAGAAGCTGAAGTTGAATGGCTTTATGAAGACCTACTAGACCTGCCAGAACTAACACCTAAAAAAGATGTCCTTTCATTATAGGGGACTGGAATATAAAAGTAGAAAGTCAAGAAACACCTGAAGTAACAGGCAAATTTGGCCTTGGAGTACAGAATGAAGCAGGGCAAAGGCTAACAGAGTTCTGCCAAGAGAATGCACTGGTCATAGCAAACACCCTCTTCTAACAACACAAGAGAAGACTCTACAAATGGACAATACCAGATGCTCAACAGCAAAATCAGATTGATTATATATTTTGCAGCCAAAGAAGGAGAAGCTCTATATAATCAGCAAAAACAAGGCCAAGAGTGGACTGTGGCTCAGATCATTAACTCCTTATTGCCAAATTCAGACTTAAATTGAAGAAAGTGAGGAAAACCACTAGACCATTCTGATATGACCTAAATCAAATCCCTTATGATTATACAGTAGAAAAGAAATTTAGGTTTAAGGGACTAGATCTGATAGAGAGTGCCTGATAAACTATGGACAGAAGTTCGTGACATTGTACAGGAGACAGGGAGCAAGACCATCTTCAATAAAAGGAAATGCAAAGAAGCAAAATGGCTTTCTGAGGAGGCCTTAAAAATAGCTGTGAAAAGATGAGAAGCAAAAAACAAAGGAGGAAAGAAAAGATATAACATTTTAAAACAGAGTTCCAAAGAATAGCAAGGAGAGATAAGAAAGCCTTCTTCAGTGATGAATGCAAAGAAATAGAGGAAAACAACGGAATGAGAAAGACTAGAGATCTCTTCAAGAAAATTGGAGATACCAAGGGAACATTTTGTGCAAACATGGGATCTGAAATGGACAGAAATGGTATGGAGCTAACAGAAGCAGAATGTATTAAGAAGAGGTGGCAAGAATACACAGAACTGTACAAAAAAAATGTCTTCATGACCCAGATAATCATGAAGATGTGATCATTCACACTCACCTAGAGCCGGATATCCTGGAATGTGAAGTAGGTGGGCCTTAGGAAGCATCAGTACAAGCAAAGCCAGTGGAGGTGATGGAATTCCAGTTGAGCTATTTCAAATGCTAAAAGATTGTGCTATGAAAGTGTGGCTCTCAATATGTCAGCAAATTTAGAAAACACACACAGGACTGGGAAAGGTCAGTTTTCATTCCAATCCCAAAGAAAGGTAATGCTAAAGGATGCTCAGACTACCACACAATTGCAATTATCTCACACACTAGCAAAGTAATACTCAAAATTCTCAAAGCCAGGCTTCAGCAATACGTGAACTGTGAGCTTCCAGATGTTCAAGCTGTTGTAGAAAAGGCAGGGGAACCAGAGATAAAATTGTCAACATCTGCTGGATCATTGAAAAAGCAATAGCGTTCCAGAAAAAAAAAAACAAAAACAAAAACATCTATTTCTGCTTTTTTGACTATGCCAAAGCCTTTGACTGTGTGGATCACAATAAACTATGGGAAATTCTGAGAGATGGGAATACCATACCACCTGAGCTGCCTCTTGAGAAACCTGTATAGAGGTCAGAAATAACAGAACTGGACATGGAACAATAGAGTGGTTCCAAATAAGAAAAGGAGTATGTCAAGGCTGTATTGTCTCTCTGCTTATTTAACTTATATGCAGAGTATATCATGAGAAACACTTGGCTGGAGGAAGCACAGGCTGGAATCAAGATTACCGAGATAAATATCAATAACTTCAGATATGCAGATGACAGCACCCTTATGGCAGAAAGTGAAGAAGAACTAAAGAACCTCTTGATGAAAGTGAAAGAGGAGAGTGAAAAAGTTGGCTTAAAGCTCAACATTCAGAAAACGAAGATTATGGCATCTAGTCCCATCACTTTATGGCAAGTATATGGGGAAACAGTGGCTGACATTATTTTGGGGGGCTCCAAAATCACTGCAGACGGTGATTGCAGCCATGAAATTAAAGATGCTTGCTGCTTGGAAGGAAAGTTATGAACAATCTATACAGCATGTTAAAAAGCAGAGATATTATTTTGCCAACAAAAGTCCGTCTAGTCAAGGCTATGGTTTTTCCAGTGGTCATGTATGGAAACAGCCATACATGTTGGAGTATAAAGAAAGCTGAGCACTGAAGAATTGATGCTTTTGAACTGTGGTGTTGGAGAAGAGTCCCTTGGCCTGCAAGGAGATCCAATCAGTCCATACTAAAGGAGATTAGTCCTGGATATTCATTGGAGGGACTTATGTTGATGCTGAAACTCCAATACTTTGGCTACCTGATGTGGAGAGCTGAGTCATTTGAAAAGATCCTTGTACTGGGCAATGATGGCAGGAGGAGAACGGGACAACAGAGGATGAGATTGTTAGATGGCATCATCGACACAGTGGACATGGGTTTGGGTTGACTCCGGGGGTTGGTGATGGATAGGGAGGCCTGGTGTGCTGTGTTAAAGAGTCGGACATGACTGAGTGACTGCACTGAACTGAATACAATCAAAATTTTGGCACAATCAATAAAGGGGTATTAAATGTTTCTCTGGATCCCTCCTCCTGCTTTTATGATCCAACAGATGTTGGAATTTTGATCTCTTGTTCCTCTGCCTTTTCTAAATCCCATTCGAACATCGGAAGTTCTCAGTTCATATGCTGTTGAAGCCTAGCTTGGAGAATTTTGAGCATTACTTTGCTAGCATGTGAGATCAGTGCAATTGTGTGGGAGCTTGAGCATTCTTTGGCACTGAAATGTAGACTTACCTGTGGTCACTGTTGAGTTTTCCAAATTTACTTGCATATTGAGTGCAGCACTTTCATAGCATCATCAGTTAGGATGCATTTAAATAGCTCAGCTGGAATTTCATCACCTCCTTTAGCTTTGTTCATAGTAATGCTTTCTAAGGCCCACTTGACTTCACATTCCAGGATGTCTGACTCTAGGTGAGTGACCCACACCATCGTGGTTCTCTGGGTCATTAAGATATTTTTTTGTATAGTTCAGATGTTAGTTACAGTGTTAAATAGAAGCAGTAATAGTGGGGAACCTTTTGACATTCAAGATTTTAAATGGAAATTTTTCATGACTTCACTCTTAAGTATGATACTTTCTGTGATTCTTTCATAGGTACCCTTTTTCAGGCTAATAAAGATCTCGTCTATTCTTACTTTGCTAAAGTTTTCTTTTTAATAATGTATCAATATTGTAGTTTATCAACCTTTTTGTTTGTAGTATGGAGATTGTCATGTTATTTTTGTCTTTAATAGGTAAACATGGTAAGTTAATTGATTTCTGAGTGTAAGATCATCCTTATGTTCCTGGGGTAAACCTAGTTTTGTCATTTAAGAAATACTGCTGGATTCATTTTGTTAATGATCACTGCATCTATGTTCATGAGAATTCTGTCCTGTAATTTTACTTATTACACCATCCTTGCTCACTTTTGGTCTTAAAGTTTTCTTGGTTTGATTATATGAGTTGAAAATTCCTTTTCTATACTTGAGGGGTTCGTGTGAAATTGGAAATTATCCCTTGTTTCTTTCAAAGAAGTGTGGATAAAACTAACACCGGTACACATGTCAAAGAGTTTCTCTATGATACTTTCCTAGAGGAGACATTGAGGTTTAATTGTAATGATCATATTTTTCTTTTTCTGTCTCACATACAGGATTATCATCACCATTTTTCTAAATTCCATATATATGCGTAGCATACTGCATTGGTGTTTTTCTTTCTAGGTTACTTCACTATATGGTATTTTATTTTCTATTTTATTGTCTGAAGTTCTTAGAAATACAATCCTGCTATTTCTCATGTCTGTTGACTCTCATGTTAGATTGCTTTCTTGTGGTTTTGGAATTCAGAAAAAAAGAAAGGAAAAGCAGCCAAGAAGTAATGATACAGGTATAAAGAAGATCCTAGTTCCTTCTGAAGAGAAATTAAAACAAAACAAAACAAAACACTAGGACATATATCTTTGAGTTGTTCTACACACCTGACATGCCTCTTGAGAAACCTATATGCAGGTCAGGAATCAACAGTTAGAACTGGACTTGGAACAACACACTGGTTCCAAATAGGAAAAGGAGTATGTCAAGGCTGTATATTGCCACCCTGCTTATTTAACTTCTATGCAGAGTACATCGTGAGAAACACTGGGCTGGAAGAAGCACAAGCTAGAATCAAGATTGCCGGGAGAAATATTAATAACCTCAGATATGCAGATGACACCACCTTTACAGCAGAAAGTAAGGAGGAACTAAAAAGCCTCTTGATGAAACTGAAAGAGGAGAGTGAAAAAGTTGACTTAAAACTCAACATTCAGAAAACTAAGATCATGGCATCTGGTCCCATTATTTCATGGGAAATAGAAGGGGAAACAGTAGAAACAATGTCAGACTTTATTTTGGGGGGCTCCAAAATCACTGCAGATGGTGACTGCAGCCATGAAATTAAAAGATGCTTACTCCTTGGAAGAAAAGTTATGACCAACTTAGATAGCATATTGAAACGCAGAGACATTATTTTGCCAACAAAGGTCCATTTTATCAAGGCTATGGTTATTCCAGTGGTCATGTATGGATGTGAGAGTTGGACTGTGAAGAAAGTTGAATGCTGAAGAATTGATTCTTTTGAATTGTGGTGTTGGAGAAGACTCTTGAGAGTCCCTTGGACTGCAAGGAGATCCAACCAGTCCATTCTGCAGGAGAGCAACCCTGGGTGTTCTTTGGAAGGAATGATGCTAAAGCTCAAACTCCAGTACTTTGGCCACCTTATGTGAAGAGTTGACTCATTGGAAAAGTCTCTGATGCTGGGATGGATTGGGGGCTGGAGGAGAAGGGGACAACTGAGGATGAGATGGCTGGATGGCATCACCGACTCGATGAACATGAGTTTGAGTGAACTTCATGAGTTGGTGATAAACAGGGAGTCCTGGCTTGCTGCAATTCATAGGGTCGAAAAGAGTTGGACACGACTGAGTGACTGAACTGAACCAAACAGACAGAACAGAAACTAAGACTGCCATCCAAGTGGAGGATGGTAACTTCAGACTGAGCACAAGCACCAGACTGCACATTGCTTGGAACCATAACGGTTGATAATTGACATTCCTGGAATACCACCCTGTTAAGCCACCATCAACCAGAAGGAGGTCACACACTCTGCAGCCCTCGTCCCAAATTTGCTTTTCAAAACTCTTCCCTGAAAACCACAGGGTAATTTGAGTCTTTTGAACATGAGCCACCTGTACTTCCTGCTTGCCCCTTGCACTAGACCGTTTTCTGCTCCTAACTGTGATGTTTTGGTTTGTTTGGCCTCACCTGTGCCTTGGTCATGTGAACTTGTGTTTGACAACAGTGTGAGATTATTATAACCTAAGCTTCTTGTTTAAGAATATTAGCCATGATCTTTTTCCCTTTGGCCTCTAAGATATTCCTTAAATTTTCCAAGCTTAGCCATACCTTTAAAAGGATGTTTTCTTTGTTTCTGTTGGCTGTTCTGATGGAGCATTATCTAGTTATACTAGTAAATATCTGTAGGAGACAATCGGTGAGCCTTTACTTACAGTTATTCCTCAGGAATGACAAATACATTGAGATAAATTTGTGCTGCACACAGGAAAATCAAAATTAAAAGGACCCTCCTAACTGCATTTTATCTTATAACCATCTTTCCCCCATGATGATAAAGTGTCTATTATCACTGCTAAGAATTCAAGAATGTGAGTCTGCACAATATCTGAAATTTCCAAAAGTTAACCTTGACATATAGATACAGAATCAAAAAATTCAGAGCAATTCTACCTTATTTTTAGCCTTACTGAGATAAGTTCATACTTTCCAAAAAATCTTCTGTTTCAGTCATATACCTCATATATTAATATATATCAAGTGGGGGACGGCTGTGGCAAATCATAATACGAGACAGGGAAGAGGATAATCTAAGGTGGACACATTTCCAAATGTCAGGTTTAAACTTCTATAACCAACAGTACATCAAATATTTCTAAGAAATCCTCTGTGTTGCTTTTAAAAGATCTGTACAGACTACTTACTATTGTTTTATAATGTTCCTTACTTATAGTTATCTACTCAAAAGAGATGTGCCGTGCATTTTCTTATTCTGAAAGCAATCTGTTCTTGCCATAAGCCATACACATTTTTCAGTTATCCAGTAAATAAGTCAGGTGCTGCAAGTTAATGTTATTAGAATGCATTCTGGGGAATATTTCCTAAAATATGGTGGTTGGAGATGGGACACAATTGTATTTTATTTCTCATTGGCATATATTTGAAATGTAAAATACTGTTTCATAAATGATGGCCCTTCAGATGTTTTATTGCTTTATTGCTTTTTAGCAAAATTTAGTCTCCCATAATTGTCACTGACTCAATTAATACTGCATATTTTGAAAACTAGGTGTTCATTATTTCCATTGTGCAAAAGTGGGAGTGGGTAAAGGAAGACAGAAGAGGAAATGAGAGGCTTATTGAGAATAAGGGGGGAGATTTATAAACTGAACAAGGTCAGGAATTGTGCTTTATACTTTTGCATATGTTTTATCCTGATTTCCACAGCAATCTTGTGAGTCAACGGACTTTGGCCTCTGAGGGAGAGGGAGAGGGTGGGATGATTTGGGAGAATGGCATTGAAACATGTAGACTATCATGTAAGAAATGAAGCGCCAGTCTATGTTTGATATAGGATACAGGATGCTTGGGGCTGGTGCACGGGAATAATCCAGAGAGATGATAGGGGGTGGTAGGTGAGAGGTGTTTTCAGGATTGGGAGCTCGTGCATACCCGTGGCTGATTCATGTCAATGGATGGCAAAACCAGTACAGTATTGTAAAGTAGAATAAAGTAAAAATAAAATTAAAAAAATTATTCTTGTTTTACAGATGATGAAAAGAAGTACAAAATAATGTAAGTGACATACCTCAGTTCATATTTTTAATAGGTAGCATGTTCTCTGTCTTTGAGAATACAGTGAGTTTGTTTGATTGTTTGTTTTCATGACATCATAGCTGTACCCCATTCTACCAAACACTGGACTCAGTGCAGATTCACAGTGCTTTGCACCAAGTATATACAGTTCAGCAACAAACACTATTAACTGGAAAGGGATTGAGGATAACTGCTAATACTTACAGAACAGGCTGTACACTGGAAGCCAGAGGCGAGGCCTGGCCTTCAGATAATTCAACGAGATCCATTAAGTATCCCATGATATTCTTTAACAACTGAACAATGTATATTTGTTGAAAATAAATAAACTTATTTTACCAGTTCCCTACGGTGGTTGCACCAAATTATCACAACTGGGTAGCTTACAACAACAAAAAAATTATTGTTTCACAAATCTGGAGGCTAGAAATGTGAAATTAAGATGTAGGCAGGGCCATGTTCCCTCTGAAGGCTCTAGGGGAGAATTCTCCATCGCTTTTTTCTAGCTTTCAGTGGCATCCAGCAATCTTTGGCACTCCTTGGCTTAGCTCTCTTACTCCAGCTTCTGCCTCCATTTTTATGTTTTGTTTTTTTTTTTTTTTTTCCCTGTGTCTCTATGTCCAAATCTCCCTCTGTTACAAGGCCTTTAGGATTTAGGGTTATATTCTGAGATCCTGGGCAAATATGAATTTTGAGGAGACATTATTTAACCCCTATACCAATCAACAGAAGTATTTTAATATTAACCACAAGTTCAACATACTGTTCACTTCAGTTCAGTCACTCAGTCGTGTCTGACTCTTTGCGAACCCATGGAATGCAGCACACCAGGCCTCCCTGTCCATTGCCAGCTCCTGAAGTTTACTCAAACTCATGTCCAATGAGTCAGTTATGCCATTCAACCATCTCATCCTCTGTTATCCCCTTCTGTTCCCGCCTTCAATCTTTCTCAGCATCAGGGTCTTTTCCAGTGAGTCAGTTCTTTCATCAGGTGGCCAAAGTATTGGAGTTCCAGCTTCAGCATCAGTCTTTTCAATGACTATTCAGGACTAATTTTGTTTAGGATGGACTGGTTGGATCTCCTTGCAGTCCAAGGGACTCTCAAGAGTCTTCTCCAATACCACAGTTCAAAAGCATCAATTCTTCAGCGTTTACCTTTCTTTACAGTCCAGCTCTCACATCCATACATGATTAATGGAAAAACCATAGCTTTAACTAGATGGACTTTTGTTGGCAAAGTAATGTCTCTGTTAAATATTGTTATTGTCTACTATTATTACTAGCTGATTATGTTGCCTTTAATTTGTTTTACACAGAAAAGTACATGTGCACATCATTTCACCTAATTCTCATAATAACTCTATTAATAGGCAGGGTAAGTAATATTGTTACACATTGTGTAGATAAAAATCCTGAAATGTGAAGTAAATAAATTTGCTAAAGATTAAATACGTGGTAATTCAGGGAAAGACACTTTAATCCAAGCAGGATAGCACAGAAGAGTAAATATGAGCAGATATGTAATGAATATGATTGAGCTGTGAGACTTCAGTGGAAATCCATGTTAAAACTACCAGCAAGGTAGGACCAGAAGTATCACACACTTCAGCTAGGCCCAGGGTGTGTATCTATCAAGGCAGACAGCAATTTAAAGATTGTCTGAAGGCACCTTACCCTTCTCTGGGCTAACTATTTGGGTAGGTGGATATCTACATAGGCACTAATAAATATATTTATTTCTCATCTGTTCTTGTGGTACTACTCATTTGACATTTAGCACGCAAAGCAGGGCTTCCTTGGTGGCTCAGAGGGTAAAGAATCTGCCTTCAGTGTGGAAGACACAGGTTTGATCCCTGGGTTGGGTAGATCTCCTGGAGAAGAAGTGGGCATCCCACTCTAGTATTCCTGTCTGGAGAATCCCATGGACAGAGGAGCCTGGTGGGCTATAAACCATGGGGTCTAAAGAGTCAGACATGACTGAACGACTAACACACATGCAAAGTGAAGGGGAAGGTATTACATCCCATTTCAGAATTATTTTCTCCAGATTTTTTCTATATCTTTTCTCCCCTCTTAGGCTGTAAACTGAGTGAGGGTGTAGGCTAGTCTTAAAATACATCCTCTATAATATTTAACCTACTAGTCATTTATTCATTCAGATATACTTATAGTGCTTAATCATTAGTAATCAGTAACTTATTATACTTGCCTAATTCTGTAAGCATTTGTAAACCTCACTTGTGTATATTGTAGTGTATAATTTGCATTATTCATTTATTAATTTATTCAATTCATTAATTTAAATTGGTGGGGAAGAATGGGATTTAATACCCTTCCCTTCTCTTTTCAAGATTTTGCCTCACTTGATGGTCATTAAAATGGTTTCCTATAGGTACTGCCTCTGAAAATAAAAAATGATACTATAGATGATTGATGGAAGTCAGAAAGTAGAACTAAAATGATAATATGGATATGCAAACTAAAACATCTCATAGCCTGCAGTAGATTTTGACTGCTTATTTATGAAACCCTGAAACGTGGGGTCTATAATGAAACTGCTGCTAGACCCTGAGTTGTAACATCTGTCACAGAGGGTGATGGTACGAGACTAAATGATAAATTGTTAAGGTCAAGCTACAATCAATATGCAAACACTCAATATAGAAATGTATGACTTATGCACACCAACAGCAGTAGATTAAAATATTATGGATTCAATCATTTTTTCCTCCCAACGGAGGCCATCTTTAAGATAAATGGTGCAAATAACTTTATTATAAGGTCATATCTGATTTTATTTATTTAGACTCAAAGGTAGGACAAACAACTCACTTTTTTAAAAAAGGAAAAACCTCTTGACTGTTTTTGTCTTAGTCATTATGCATACCTCAATTTAGCAATTGAGGAGAATTATGATAACTCAGAATTATACATATTTTAAAGTATGTTTTTCATATACTGTTCATCATGTTTCTCCTCTGAATTATTTGCCTTTCAACTGCACCCATTTAGACTGTCATCAGTTTTTTTAACAGTAACACTTTAGATTGGCTTCTCTATATTTAATCCCTTCTGATCCATGTTGCACCCCCACAGACATGTATTGCATGTATCTTCCCTTCCAGGTCTAATGTGAGAACTGGCTAATCTGATGGCAGAGTTTGGCTGATCTGTGTTCCCAGGTATTAGCAAGATTAGCCAGTGTTCTTCAGAGAAATCAGTACAAATGTAGATTCATTATAGAAATTGGCTCAGACAGTTATAGAGGCCAAGAATTCTCACTGTCAGCCATTTACAAGCTGGAGAACCATGAGGCCAGTGGTATAATTCAGTCTGAGTCCAAAGGCCTGAGAACCAAGGGAGACAATAATAAAACTCCCAGTCCAGGCCAACGGTCTGACAATGGTATAAGTCACAAAGTTTGAAGATCTGAGAACCAGGAGCTCTAGGGTCTGATGGTAAAAAATGATGGATGTTCCAGCTGAAGAAGAGAGGACAATTTCATTCTTCCTCTACCATTTTTTTTTCCATTCAGGCCCTTAATAGATTGAATGGTACTGCTCACATTGGCAAAGTAGACTTTCTTTACTCAGTCTACTTATTCAAATATTGATCTCTTCTGGAAACACTTTCACAAATGCACCCAGAAATAATGTCTTATCATCTCTTTGGGCATAATTCAGCTCAGTCAAGTTGACAAACAAAATTAACCATCATGACATTCAAATACTTAAACTGGAGTTCTATAGACAAAGCATCCTCATTTGTCTTATAAGCAGCTAGAATTTGTGGGAATTTCAGTAAAGGTAGAAGTGGTGCCCCTTGTAATCAAAACTACTGAGAGGGAATTTAGGGAAAGACTATAGGCATGTAGGTATCTAGTTTACTAATTCATTCTTTAGTCTAGAGGTATCCAACATGACCTTTAGCCTCACACACATCTGGCTTACTTCTGAGCTTTTCCATTTAATATCTGAGTGATTAAGAATATTTCTTAATCTCTCTGAGTCTCACTTCCATCGTATATACAATGGAGCTAAAAATCCCAACATAATGGAGTTATAAAGTTTATAATAGATCATTGGCTTATAAGCTTCTTGACCCTGGACAAGTGCCTTTTTCTCCTCTGAGCATCAGTGGGCTGATATGGAAAATGCTGATAGCAATATCTTGATTAATATACTGTTATAATGATTAGGTTTATGTTCTTTCTGGTGGCTTAAATATGGTTGTTATACAATTCGACAAATATTTGCTGAGCATCCCCCATGCTGCTGCTACTGCCGCTAAGTCGCTTCAGTCGTGTCCAACTCTATGCAGCCCCATAGACGGCAGCCCACCAGGCTCACCCTTCCCTGTGATTCTCCAGGCAAAAACACTGGAGTGGGTTGCCATTTCTTTCTCCAATGCATGAAAGTGAAAAGTGAAAGTGAAGTCACTCAGTCATTTCTTACTCTTAGTGACCCCACGGTCTGCAGCCTACCAGGCTCCTCTGTCCATGGGATTTTCCAGGGAAGAGTACTGGAGTGAGGTGCAATTGCCTTTTCTGGAGCACCCTCCATAGGTTCATACAAAGCATTTAACAGGAACTGTGCCATGGTCAATGCTCAGTGAATGTTAGCTATGTGACCATGGTTATCCCTAGGACAAGCTGCAGTCTTGCTCCCTCCCACACAGGCAAGTGGTTAAAGTACCAGAGAGCCACCTTATCCTAGCAGGCCTCCCTGAGCTCACCTACATTAACAACTTCCCAGAGGGATCACTGTGCTTCTGAGAAATGATTTGCAAAAGAAAAGGACTTATTTTTAGAAGCATTTCCTGGTAAGGTAGCCAATACAGCATTTAGGAAATGTTATTTTCCTTTTCTTCAAACTATGATGGATTTGCATAAGTTGCTGAAACTCCAGAAATGTGTTTGCACTAAATCGACACCAGAGGGAAAAGTTGCTATTTTCCTAGTGACTTGAATATTAATACATGACATATGTCCAGTGCCAGTATCTCTTACATTTCTAAGATTTGTTCCAATTTTTAATGAACCATAAGTTTAAAAGACATGAAACTTTTAAAATAAGTCTTCTCCATATGATTACCTGTCTTAAAGCTACAAACAAATTTAGAGAGAAAGGCACATACAATATTCTTTTCTTTTATATGTTTAAAACACCAAAACTGCACACAGGACATTGGAGCCTTTATCAAGCCCTGTGGCTGTCAGAATATCTATTTGTTACATGTCAGGGAAATAGTGTTTTGCTCCAGGTCTGGTGTGCTGTTTTGTCTTTACTTCCATTGTAAAAAAAAAAAAGTGTTTTACTATTTTTATTTTTAGAATTTCAGGAATGCAATTCCCACTGCTATTCATTATAGTCTGTGAGTATTTACTTTCACTGAGCATCATACTCTTCTCTTGTGCTAGATGATGCAAATAAACATAAACATGAGCTGAAGAAAACAAAAATTAGATAAAGGAAATAATTGAGCCAAAACAAATCCTTCAATGATTCATAAATAAGACATTTCTAAAAGAACTGACTTTTCGATTATGCATAGTACAAATTTTCAAGACACTCTACCTGTCTGTGTGGGTGTGCACGTGTGTGTATGTCTATCTACCATCTACTTGTCTATTCATTTTAACTTAATGAATAAACAAAACACAAGCAGAAGAGAGGACAAGACTGCTGAACCTCAAGCAAAATTTAATTATTAGGATGTCACTTTCCTTGGGCAACTTTAATTTTTAAACTACCTCTTTAAGGTGACTAGTAAGACTTTGTAAAGTTTACATAAGTCTCTGAGATAAGAAACAAATTAAGTGAAACTATTTAGAAGGAAATTATTTTGGAGACAAGGATCCCCCAAGGAAATGTGATCTCTATGGATTTATAAGCCTATGTCTCCTCTCCTTTTTCCATTGCCATTATTTTTTGGATGTCTATCTTTTTGCATAAACAAATAATGAACTTTTATCCCAGACCAATTCTATGCAATAAAATGTAGTAAACACCTACTATATACCAGCCATTGGTAACTTGAAAGTGAAAAAGACAGTTTCTCGTTCTCATAATTTAGGTGTACAGATTACAGACACATGACATCTTTTAAGAAAAAGAGTAATATCCTTGGTGGTTCAGCAGTAAAGAATCCACCTACAGACAGGAGACACAGGTTTGATCCCTGCAAAGAGTTGGACACAGCTTAATGACTAAACAACAACAAAAAACATGGTCATAGGTTTAGAAAGATTACTAGAATGACATCATGTGCTGTGCTATGCTTAGTCACTCAGTCGTGTCTGACTCTTTGTAACACCATGGACTGTACCCTGCCAGGTTCCTCTGTCCATGGGATTCTCCACCCAAGAATACTGGAGTGGGTTGCCATGCCCTCCTCCAGGGAATCTTCCCAACCCGGGGTTTGAACCCAGGTATCACACATTGCAGGCAGGGATTCTTTATCATCTGAGGCACCAAGGAAGCCAGAATGATAACATGCAGAAGGGATCTGAAGGGGGGAAATATTGGAAGCTGGTTATCTATTATGCTTCTGTACTTGTTGTCTTAGAACAGCATTTCAGGATCTGTTCTGTCCTATGATCCCTTTCATAACATATAGAGACTCAGAGCAAATCATTTTGTCCATCTCCCACACATATTAAAAAACTTGAACAAACATTAACATAGTATCTAGCAGCCTAAGGCCACATCCTTAACATGACACCAGCCCTCTTACCAGTGTCTACCTGATAAAAGTCAAGGCTGCCAAAAGAATGTACCATTTGTTCCAGCCAACATCTGAACATAGAGCCTCTGTCTCCCAGGCCCTGTGGGAGGAGAGAAGCCTAGTTTTGATAAGCACCACTTAGCAAAAATGACATATGTTCCCCAGGGACCAACCCTTGCTTCCACCTTTTTGTAAATTCCCACTTCCTTGACTCTCCAAAAGCCCCTGCCATCCTTCTTCTCTCTTAACTTCTTCTCTCTTTAAAACACCCTGTCATATCTGCACAAATGGAAGTTGAATTCTGTTCACGTTGGACCTTCCCACTTTCAAAAGTATATTACTGCTTAAGTATCTGTCCTTACCGCTTTCACTAGCGTCCAGCTTTGCTCTGTCCTTGAAACTAATTTAAAATACATTTCCATAAAAACCATCCTTGCTGGCACTGATGTCATTCGTTTATGTTTTATCTTCTTTAGGCTACCTTTACCAACTCCCATAAATTAAAACTTAATGTACCAACAGAATAGTGGGATGGGAGCCAGTGGTGGAAGATGGCATGTAAGAGTGGGGAAACAGTATCAGTAAAGTTCATGCTTATGATGGAATTCTTTAATCTTATAACAAATGAGACAGATGCCATGTAACCAAATTCTTACCTTGCCACTCAAGTTTACATTGCTAACAGAAGCCCTCCTTATACAGAATCAATATATGCCGCACAGGTAAACTATGCAGCATGTACCTACGAAAGTTAGCATGGGAATCCCAGCAATAGGAACACAACTCCTTGTTGCTCAGTAACACTGGGGCACTGGGGTAGGGTGTTGTACAGTGACATCAAGCCAAACCCTTGAAGTAAGATTTCAATTCCTCACCTATAGAAATTCATTATGTATATTTCCCTCCTAATTTCTGCTTTATTTTTTGTCAACACTTTGACACGTAGTATTTTTATTATCATTCCCATTTAAGTATTTTACTATTTCTCTTGTTTATACTTATAAATTCAAATGTTACTTATTAATATATCTTTCCAGAGAATAGTTACATGCCATGAGATGACTGTTGCAAAAATCATTAAAACAGCTTCCTTCCCTATTTCATATCACATGTTTTCCCTAAGTGTGGACTTACAGGAGAGTTCAGTTTGGAATTCAAAAATATTTGAGACCTTTAAATATGTGATCTCTGGCTGGTTTCTTCACCTCTCTGAACCTCAATTTCCTACTTTATGAAATGGAACCCTTAACAAAAGTTTATGGTTTAATAACTGCAATAAAATGTTCAAATATTAATGATTATTTCAACATACAACATTTATTGAATGTTGAATTTTTGCAGACACCATTCTTAGCATTTAACCTAGATTCATTCACTTCATTAAACATTTTCAGTCACTAAGTCATATCCAAATCTTTGCAGCCCCGTAGACTGCAGCATGCCAGGCCTCCCCATCCTTCACCATTTCCCAGAGTTTGCTCAAACTCATGTCCATTGAGTCGGTGAAGAAATACAACCATCTCATCCTCTGTCATTCCCTTCTCTCCTCCTGCCCTCAATCTTTCCCAGCATCAGGGTCTCTTCCAATGAGCTGGCTCTTCACATCAGGGGGCCAAAGTATTGAAGTTTCAGCTTCAGCATCAGTTCTTCCAATGAATACTCAGGGTTGATGTCCTTTAGGATTGACTGGTTTGATCTCCTTGGCCAGAGATATTCAACTGTTGGTTAAAACATGTCAGACTGCACTTTTGCTTAAAACTTTGAAATAGCTCTCTATTTTTTTTCTGAATAAAATTTAAAACTGTACTCCTAATACACGAGCTCTTCCATGATCAACCTTCTGGCTACTTCTCTAAACTCACATTCTACCACTCATTCATATACTGACTATATTAGTGATGAAATAGCTCCCTGGTTGGTATCTCTAACACTAACCCAATCCTAACTGAATCCAAACATGTCATGCATGTATTCTGGTGCACTTGGGGTTTTCCCTAACTAAAGCATTCTGTTCTGTCTCCAAATATCTGCATGGCTTATACCCTCACTTCCTTCAGGTCTTGGCTCAAATATCACCATATAAGAAAAAGATCACTGCATACAAAATAGCAACCACTCTCCTCCTACTAAAGTATCATATAAAGTAACTCCTTTATTAATTAAGAACATTGGGAAAAAAACTTCTAACCCATTCTATTTAATAGATGATCTAATAAGGTAATCCCTGGCATTTGGGTGTTTTCCAATAGCTAGGCATAATGCTAAGCACCTTATATACATATCAACCATTGTGAAAGCAGATTAGATAAACAAACAGAGTCACAACTTACATATGTGCATATGTGCACACATACTTAACTCTCTGGCCTGTGCTGATCCATTGTTCCACCTCAACTCACCTACAGGCCTCTGTCTATACCAGTGCACAGGTAATATTTAAGAATTGTTTCCTTTAGAAATAGGGATCATGTTATGCTTTTAAATTTTCTTATTTGTTCTCACTTAAAATATGTCACCAAAGTCCTTTCAGACAAATAGCTGTATCTTGTACTAATATTACATTTTATAATTCAACATTCTAACCCGTGTAAATGTATTGAGTGTAAACTGGAAAGCGCTGATTTAACAGTTTACATTTTCCACAAATATCTAATTTTCCCACAGCATTTAATTTTATACTTTTTTCCATTGTCAATTCTTTTCATTTTATTTCTTTGGCTGTACTGGGTCTTAGTTGTGTCACATGGGATCTTTTTTAGTTATGCCATGTGGGATATACTTTCCAGACCAGGGATCAAACTTGAGCTTCCTGCATTGGGATCACGGAGTCCCAGCCACTGGACTACCAGGGAAGTCTTAATTCTGTCAACTCTTGATCCAAAACCATATGCTTTTAACCTTAGGTAGCTTCAAAATTGCACTTTAGTATCTAGTATGAGAAGTATCTCTCATTACACTTTAATTTCATTTTGTGAATGAATTCCCAGAAGGTAACACAGGTGACTATGTAAGTTTGGACTTAAAGCTAAATATAATGTACTCTAAAGACACCTGTGGCTAATGATGGCCATCTTGGGCAGCACAGAGGTAGAACGTTTCTAATACAAATTAAATAAAAATCAACATCTTAAATGCATCATCTTGTCTACAGAAATGGGGATATATGCATTGATTCAAAGCTTTGCTAAATCCCTCAGCAACACTGTATAGCTTTATTTCATAGCTTCTTAAGGTATTTTGTTGTTGATATTCATATACCAGGTGTTATCTGACTTTTAGAGGTGAGAAAATTAAAAATCTAGAGAAATTGAGGAGCTCAGTAGGAATACACAAGTGCATTCATATTTAAGTAAGTAAAGTCGCTCAGTCATGTCTGACTCTTTGCGACCCCATGGACTGTAGCCTACCAGGCTCCTCCCTCCATGAGATTCTCCAGGCAAGAGTACTGGAGTGGGTCGCCATTGCCTTTTCCAGAGGATCTTCCTGACACAGGGATCGAACCCTGGTCTCCTGCATTCCAGGCAGACGCTTTAACCTCTGAGCCACCAGGGAAGCCCTGCTGCATATTTTCCTTGATATTTTACTTACATAAGTATCACTTGCTTATCCTAAGGGGTGAGATCCTGGCAAGATGCAGGATCAGACATGTGTTCTCTAAGGCCAGCCATCCCTCCCACCCAGTGTGATCTGCTGCTTTTTCAACCTGGCTTTTCCTGCTGGGCAGCTCTGTGCTCTCTGTCTGGGCTGAGCTGGGCTGGGCTGGGCTGGACTGGGCTGGCTGGGATGGGGCTCTCTGGCTTGAAGTGTGGATGGGCGGGTGGGCGAGTGTCTCTGCTCTAGGACTTGTTTTGATGACTGAGGAGAACTGTGTGCATGAAACTTTTACACTTCTTGTTGTAAAGTCCAATGCCTGATCCTGTGAAGAATCTTTTCAGATTTCTCAAGACACTTTCTGGCCATTTTTTGAAAATTTTGGTCAGATGTGGGGATCAACTTGTTTCCTCCCCCCCCACACACACACACAAACACTCTATATAATTCCATATGCTTAGTGTCTCCTGAGCTCAATACTGATCCATTGTCCATGCCAACACCCATGTCTCTGCAATACCTTCACTGTGGACAATTTGCCATGGAGAGTGACCCTCATTTCTTGGTTTTGTGGTTAGTTTTATGAATTTTCTCACAAGTGTATTGTTGAAGAGGGGTTCATGCTGTTTGGTACATAAATCATTTGACCTGTCCTGCCTCCAGAGCAGAAGTCCAGTTGAAGTCGTAGACTCTGGGCCATCTGGACCCACATCCCGCAGGGCCAAGCATGTTTGTTTTCTCCTTTCAAGCTCTCATGTGTATTCACAAGGTCTTCATTCTTATCTTGGACACATGTGACCTGGTTCCTAGGTGGGGCTGTACATCCTTTCTTCCGATTGTTAAGGGCTGCTCTCCACTCTGAGAGCTGAGTCTTCTCCTGTTGGCCCCACTTGGCAGGACCATCTTTCGAGTTCTCAGGGAGCTTCACTTGATGTTCTTGAGTTCTCAGGGAGGTAATCTTATCTTTTCAATGGGAGGCATTTGGAGACCTCGACCTGGACAAGAGCCCATCTCTCCACGAACAGGAGGGACTGGACGCGGCCACCCAGCAAGTCAGGCAGCAGCCCTGCTGGGGGAGTTCCCAGACCCCTGCACTGCCTCCTCTCTGTGGCCCTGAGTTTGCAGATGCTTAGCTAACCAGAGAGTGATTTTCTCCCATGAGACTGGCACTGAGTGTGGAGGGAGTGGCCCCTGGTCCCCCAGGTCCTCACAGCAGCTATGTGAGACTCCAATAGCTTGTGACCTGTTGGTGAAAAGAATTAAACCTGAGGGTGGAAGGGAGCCTGTCAGGGCTCCTCTCTGGTGCTCACAACCTAGCAGGCTCTCAGTGAGAAAACAGGGATGTAAAGTGATGAGTTAGACCCAGAAACAAATGCGATAATTTATATCCCTCACTTTTTTTATCCCAGTTCCCAATTTATAGAACTATTTTCCCCTGCATTGGTTCCCTTTGTCTTCACGATGAAAATCAAGCTAGGAGTAATGATGCAAGGCATGTGTCCATCACAGGATAGCTCACAGTGTGTACACGTGCACAGTGAACAGCACAAAGACCATCTTGGTCAGAGTGCTTAATGCAAAGTTTGGTACTTCAGCAAACCTGGGACAAATGCCTCAGCTTATGGTAATTTCCCAGCTTCTCCTCCAGCACCCGCCTCCCCCCTCCGCCTCCTTTCCTAATTCCTCCTCCTCTCTCTCCTTCCTTCCATCCTCTCCTCTTTGCTCTCCCTTGTCCCTTCTTTCCTCTGCTCTCGGGTAAATATGCTTTGTGAGGATTTGGCGCCCAACCGATCAAGGAATGTTCTAGTAGCCAGATGAAACCCAATCGCATTAGAAACAATCCGGTATAAAGCATTGCTCTCCAACAGAAATATGCAGAACCATACACAGAATTTTACATTTTTGATCAGCCATATTTAAAAAGTACAAAAGGAATAGGTTGAAATAGTTTTAGTAATCTATTTTTGTTTACCTAGATACATCCAAAATATACTTTCAATGGGTAATCAATATAAAAAGCATATCAATGAAATATTTTCCTTTCTTTTTTTCACACAAAATGCTTAAAATCTAGTTTGTATTTTACATTTACAGCATATCTCCACTTGGACTGGCCACAGTTTAAGTGCTGGTAGACACAGGGGCTAGTGGCTACCAACCTGGATAACATAGTGACACTACAGTGGTGATTAAGCTTAGCTAAAGGATTGGATTGTTCAGAGTGCTATTAAGCTAAGAGCAAGATGTATTAGTGCTCAAGGCTTAAGCAAATTATTATTAATATATTTATTTTGTTATATGTGTTAACTGCATATTTAAATTATGTAATTACTTCCATTTCTAGGTTGAGTTCCGCTTATAACAGTATTTTCATGTGTGTTGGCTCTCATTTAATCCTCTTGACAGATCACTGAGGCAGAAATAATAATATTATCTGTCAAGGCTTTTATTATGCAGATTAAATGAGCAGAACCTCATAAAACTCTTAGCACAGTGCCTGAAATGTCACTGAGAACTGGTAAATGTTAACAGTTGTCATTATCATAATTGTCATTATCAGTTATAAGACCAGAAATTATCCCTTTTTACAGATTGGAAAGCTTGAGACTTAAAAACTTTAATTTGTTTAATGTGAAAGTGAAAGTGAAATCACTCAGTCGTGTCCGACCCCATGGACTGTAGCCCTCCAGGCTCCTCCATCCATGGGATTCTCCAGGCAAGAATACTGGAGTGGGTTGCCATTTCCTTCTCGAGGGGATTTTCCTGACCCAGGGATCGGACCCATGTCTCCCACATTGCAAGCAGATGCTTCAACCTCTGACCCACCAGGGAAGCCCCTTGTTTAATGTGGTAGGAGCTAAATTTACTTTTAAAATGCATTAAATTTTAATTATAAGACACTATTTGTTTATTCTAATATTTGAAAAAATGTACAATATTATAAATTAAAAAAAATAGTAATCAGTTCCTATACCCAGCCTCAACCATTACCAAAATCCCTGTACTTACTTATTCACAGTTTTCTTTGCTCACACGACCATTTACTAACTCATACGCACACATTTAAAGGGTATTTTCCCACCCCATTTTTGTTTGAGCCCATTCTATAAGAACATTTTTCTGCAATTTGCTTTCCTTCCTTAACAAGAGATGATGTATGTCCTTTTCAGGATCAGTGGGATTTTATGGTTCATATTTTATACTCTCTTTAATTGTAAAGAATTCATTTAGGTAAATATTGTGAGTGTGATTTTTTTTTCACTTTATCTGTGTGTGTGTGCACACGTGTGCTAATAAGAAATGGGGCTTCATAATATTTGAGCTTTTAATATCATTTTTTTGATCCTTCAGTAATGCTGCTCAGTTTCATTGAGGTTATATCAGTAATTGACGTACAGCACTGTATAAATTTAAGGTGCATAGCATACTGATTTGGAGAAGGCAATGGCACCCCACTCCAGTATTCTTGCCTGGAGAATCCCAGGAACGGGGGAGCCTGGTGGGCTGCCGTCTATGGGGTCACACAGAGTCAGACACGACTGAAGCGACTTAGCAGCAGCAGCAGCATACTGATTTGGCTTACATATATCATGAAATGACTACTGCAACAAGTTTAATGAACACCCATCAAGTCATATACTTCCAAAATTAGAGACATAGAAAAAAAAATTTCCTCCGTGATGAGAACTCTTAGGATTTACTCTTGGAACAACTTTTACATATAACATACAGGGTGAGTGGGTGCTAAGTCACTTCAGTCATGTCTGACTCTGTGACCCCATGGACTGTAGCCCATCAGGCTCCTCTCTCCATGAAATTCTTCAGGCAAGAACACTGGCGTGAGTTGCTTTTCCCTCCTCCAGGGGATGTTCCAGACCCAGGGACTGAACTCGCATCTCCTGCATTGCAGGCGGATTCTTTACCACTGAGCCACCAGGGAAGCCCATAAAACTCATTGAATTACTACATAATACCAGTGAATTTTATGGTATGTAAATTATACTGCTATTTTTTTTTTTTTTACATACTACAAGGAAAGAGGGCTCCATGTTCAGCCACACTAGCTGCAGTGCTCTACTAAGGAAGGTGGCCATCTATCCATGACAACGTAAACTGCACCTTTCAGTGGAGAAACGCTCAAGAAAGTAACAATGTGGGGGCGGGGGGCTTGGTATCAGGGTTGGAGTAAAGCACAGAGCTGCTCTCCCACGAGTCCCAGGTGGAGAAATTAATAATACAAATGAGTGAAAGAACGAACTGAAGTGAAACCTTTTTTCATTTTCCTCAGACTATGCTACAGCTTCATGGAAAGCTGGCTGGCCCTGACCTTTTGACATTAATTTCCTATCTCTATGTGTTTCCCGCTGAAACTATACCAGGTTTTCTCCCCAGAAACAATTTTGAACCCATAAAAAATTATATAGGAGGTTGTAAATTCAACCGTCAAATCCCTCAGTGAATGGATAATACTGCAAATTAATTCTTAGTAAAATATTAAACAACAAAGTAAAGATTAAGGCACAAGGGAATATTCTAGAACATGAAAAACACTATACTCACTATCTAGAAAAACGTCTGTGATAAAATGGGGCAACATTTGACTCTCAGCCATTGTGGTGGTAACAGGAAGTTTCTTCTTGCCTATAGGTGGGACAACAAGTTTTCCTGAAGGTGCCATGGCACCTCCTTGGGCCTAAGCAAACAGTTCTTGTCGCCTTCACTGTGGACTAAGTGTCCACATTGTGGTCAGATCACACCTGCATTCTCACCACACATGCGTGATGACTCATGCTTTTCCACCACTCATGCGCTCCATGCAAACCAGAAATAGCACATCCCAGCGCTCCCTGCTGATCTTGTGGGCACAGGACAGGATGCTCAAACCAAGTTGCTCTTTGGTTCTGGTGTCCCTTCTCTGTGGTCCTGGTGAATCACTCAAATTCAGTATTTATATGATTCAGTGCCATAATTGGGGAAGTTCAAGAAGGTATAAAGCCCATTGTTCTGTGCCCAGATAGTAATTTATATAGATAACAAGAAGCCAAGTTCAAACTGAATAAACAAAATTCAGTTGATTTTTCTGTATACCAGTAATAAATAACCTGACTATGAAAGAAACAATGCCACTTATAATACACCATAAAAGAAAAACAATCCTCAAGGGTAAATCCCATAAATTATTTACAAATCTCTGTGGAAAAAAATATGAAACACTTTAAAGCAATGAAAAAATATTGTTATATCTCTTGCTAATGATCAAAAGATGCAATATTTTTAGTATGTCAATTCTTTTAAAATTGATTTAAAGATCCACTGCAGTCACAGTAAAAATTTCAGCAAGCTACTTTGTAGATACTAACAAACTCACTTTAAATCTTGAGTATTCTAGACAATACTGATAAAGAACACACTTCTGAATTTTAAGATTTATTTCAAAGCTACATAAGCAAGAAAGCATGATAATTAAAA
>SJYC01117231.1:0-14560 GCA_006408675.1 Madoqua kirkii
AATATAATCAGTCTGCTTTTGGTGTTGACCATCTGGTGATGTCCATGTGTAGAGTCTTCTCTTGTGTTGTTGGAAGAGGGTGTTTGCTATGACCAGTGCATTTTCTTGGCAAAACTCTATTAGTCTTTGCCTTGCTTCATTCCGCATTCCAAGGCCAGATTTACTCCAGGTGTTTCTTGACTTTCTACTTTAGTATTCCAGTCCCCTATAATGAAAAGGACATCTTTTTTGGGTGTTAGTTCTAAAAGATCTTGTAGGTCTTCATAAAACCATTCAACTTCAGCTTCTTCCGTTGGGTTTAATTATAACATATAGTTGAATTTGTCATCTTGAGTTATTTAAATGCTGACATATCCTAGATTTATAGGATCATACTTATCAATGAATATTTATTCCCCTAATTACCTGGGTGGTGAATTATTTTATTGCTCCTCTGCAGAATCATTTGTGTTGCTTTGTTAATTCCAAGTCTTTTCAAGTAGGGGAATCCCTTTAAAATGTAAAGAGGAAGAAAGAAAGGGAGGAGGGAGGGAAAGTGGGAGGGAAGAAGAGAAAGTGGGAGGGAAGAGGGAAGAAAAAGAAAGGGAGAGAGGGAAAAAAATAGTATCTACATACATACATATATCTTGACCCAACATATATGGCATACATGGGATTCATAGATCTCCTAAATGCAAAACTATGCATGCAATATCATTGACCTGTATTACATTATGAGTAATGCAGTTGCTGGATTTGTTTGTGTTATAGGAAGAATCCATCTCTGAAGTACAGAATATCCTCAACAGACCAGGCTATCCTCTGAAGAAATACCGTGCACATGAACAGAAATATTTTTAAGCTACTGTCCTATGTAAGTAAGCAGCCTAAGTGCTTCTTCTTGATTTGCTAAAACAATTTCAGTTTCCTGCTTTCTGTACAAAGCACCTAAAAAATGTGGTGAGCAGGAGTCCAGGAGGAGACAAGAACTACGTCCTCCCTGCACACAGCGTAGTGATGGCAGCACGTGTGCGGGTCCACCAGCAGTCCTCCCTCCTGTATTCTCCCTTCCCACTCCTAACCTACTGGTCCCTCTTCCAGTTCCTCAGACACGAGCTCTTTTCTGCTATGGGCCCTTTGCACATGCCCTCTGTCTAGACTACTTCTTCCTGACTTTGTTTGGGTCACTTCTATTTGCCTTTCAGGTCTCATGGCTTTCCGTGGCACCCCCTCCTCCTCTGAGGTACACCTTTGTAGCCTCCTGCAGTTTTCTTTCATTGTTCTATTTCTATGTGGGCCGATTGCATAAAAGTCTGCCCTTTCTATTTGAATGACACCTTCTTTGGGCCAGGGACTTTTGTTTTCTGACCCACTATTTTATAGCCAGAGTTATAGTGGGGTCCCATTTAACTTGGGTGCACTCAACTGCACCTGCCAGGTGTGTGCCCTGAGCAAGAGCCTGCCTTCCTCTACCGCTCTGTCACCACCCTTGCATTAGATGACCTTCCACTGTGGTTGGTGCTCAGTAAATATCTTCTGTGAGTGACTGTTGAAATTCAAGTGATGAGGCACTTCTCAGATTCAGTTGTGTGGTAAGAAGTTGGTCATTTTTGTGGGCTGTCATCATTTTTCACATTTTTTCTTCTTTCCCTTCCTACCCAGGCTCAGCATAGAATAGTTTTTCCTTATTAAGTGCTTCCTGAGTGCCAGGAACTGACCTAAATACTTTAATTGTATTAAGTGAGTTGCTATTCAATGATCATAATAGCTCTTAAGAAGCAGGTACTATCACCAGTACCATTTTACAGGTAGGGAAACTGGGGCAAGGAGATGCTAAATGCCTTGCTCAAGGTATCATGGCTAGTGAATGGCCTTAGCTGTGGTCTGAACCCAAGGGATATGGCTTCAGTGACCATGCTTTTACCCTTTAAATTCCATTGTCTTCCAGACCTGGAGCTTGTGATAGGAGAACCCTGGGGAGAAAGATAGAGGAACCCAAGCAGAGTTGGTGGACATTGCCTTTGAGCATCCCTCAGAGGATCCGATGGTGTTGTATCATGTAGTCCTTCAGTCTAGCAACATCAAGATAATTACAGATCTTTTTAAAATATAAAGATGTGTGGGATGACGTGCTAGGGTTTCACTGTCATCAGGCTCCTAAAATTCGGATTCATGGTCACTCATGCTTGAAGGCACATGTCACCTTGCCTAGAGCTGGCCAGGACTCCCCGCCTTCAGCACAGAAGAATGTGAGGACAGCTTGATAATTTCCCATTTTTGTAGGCTTCTGCCTTAGAATGTTCTGCTTCATAGATTAAAGATGGCTTCTGTCCACTTAATCTCCCATTTCTAAAATAGTCATCTAGGCATTTATACGGAAGACAACCCACATAATTACCACTTAGGAAACATGGCCCACGTAATTACCAAATGTCAAATTGTGTTGAATTTCATCTTGCTAACATCAAGTTACCTAAAGCCCTGAACTAGCTAGTATGTGGACCCTGATGTGAGGGGATAGAGAGAAGGTAAGAAAAAAATTAGCCAATTCTGTCTTAGGAAATAAGTTTCCTTCAGCCTTGTATTGTGGTTTATTGGTTTGTTTTCCTTACGAAAACTCTCCCAAGAAGGAGGCAGAGGGCTGGAGGGGAGACTGAGCAACGGTACCAACTCTGCCTGCCGAGTGTCCCATCCTGTGAGCTGCTCCCATGATCCCAGCTGCCACCACTACGGCCAGCCTGCAGCAGGATCCAGTCCACTTACAATCATCCCAACTCAAGGGAGGGCAAGGAACTCAGGCCCCGGAGTCCTCAGACACAGATTAGAATTGCAGCACAAAGAGCTCTCCAAAATTACAGAGCGAAAAGGAAATAAACCAAGAAAGGGGGGTGGGGAAGGGACAACAGTGAATTAAAATGCTGCTTTCTGATTCTGTCATAGTTCGTTAGGCCTCCAGCTCTAAATGGTATGGCTGGAATGGCTTCTAACCTCATCCTCTCTGCTGGCACGCAGGACCCACTTTACTTCCTCCCACAGGGGTCTTTTCACCTCTCTTACAATCTAAGCAACAAAGCAAACCAGCCTACAGATGCCAGGCTCCAAGCCTGAGGGCCCTCTGATTTGGTCACCAACTTCAAAGGGATTTTCATCTGCTGGCTTGTGGGGATTCACACAACAGAAAATGACATGCTTCTCTTCATTCCAGGGGCTCCTGGTCCTGTCAGAGTCTAACAGACCACACAGGCCGTGGCCTTGCACACAAATCACATGGCAGATTTCTGGGCTGGCAGTCCTTAGTGAGCAATAGAGTCATCTGGGGGTTTTGAAAAATGCTGATGCCCAGGTTTCACTCCAGACCAACTTAGCTGGAATCTCTGTGGGTGGTGCCTAGCATCAGTTTTTTTTAATAAAGGTTCTTCAGGAGATTTTAATACACATTTTAGGACTAAGAATCTCCACAGTAGGCTGCAAGTGCTTTGAGGATGGGGGAATTCGGAACACCCTCAGATTTTATACTGGCCCCCTCCATGCTCAAAAATAATTGTTCCATGGAATAAAATTAATTTGGGCATATTTAACAGTTCCACTCAGTAACATCTAGCAGTTTCTACACATTTACTATATGCTAAGGACTATACTTAGAGAAGGAAATGGCAGCCCACTCCAGTACTCTTGCTTGGAAAATCCCATGGACCGAGGAGCCTGGTAGGCTACAGTCCATGGGTTCGCAAAGAGTTGGATACAACTGAACGACTTCACTACACTACTATGGACTATATTATTCAGAATAACGCTAAGAAGTAAATACTCTGCTTGTCATCATCCTAATATTCTAAAACAGCCCAGGTAACTTGCCCAAGGTCATATAGGTATTTGTCTTGCTAACCTAATATCACCTCATTCTGGGAGTGTGGGAGAAGGGACTGCACACCAAGGTTGGGACTGAGTGAAGTCATTTTCTTCTCCTTGGTTGTGTTGGTTGACTGCCTTCTTCTTAGTGCCACATAGAGTGTGTCAAGTGTCTTGCCATTTCACAGGGGAGACTGAACGAAAGCTACAGGAGTATCATGAAGAGCTCACTCAATGAGTCAACTGAACAACCGTTTTTGTTCTGTGTATCAGATCACCAGTGTCTGACCCCCTTTAAATCAAACCTGTACCCAGTCTCTTGTAACCAGGTAAGAGTCACTGATTAAAGTGTTTGGGGCTCATGTTTTCTTGTCAAGCTGGACTATTTGTGTTTCAGTTTGTATGTTTGTTTTGAGCTTGAAATAGAAAGTAGCAATAGTTGGGTGGTAGGTTCTTCTCCATTTGGAAAGCACTTCTTAAAATTTTGATGAAAATGTCAAGATGCCTCTTCAGATGTTCCTTATGTTTGGCAGTGGATATGTTCTTGAAATGTTCTATTTCCCCCCTCCTTCCTCTTTCTCTCCTCCTCCCCTCTTGCCCTCAGCTCTCCCCCACCTCTAATTCCCTTCTCTTGACTTCCCGTTCTGTCCTTTCCCCATTCCTTCCCTTTCCTCTTACATTTTCCATGAGCTCGAGGAAGCTGCTATTTAGAGGAATAATCTGATATATCCTCTAGAAAAAAAGACTATCATTCTGATTTTCCATTTTTGGTAAATCTGTTCTCTGTGTATGTGTGTGTGGTTGTTGGCTTTTTAGCATTCAGTTCACTTTAGTTCAGTTCAGTCACTTAGTCGTGTCCGACTCTTTGCGACCCCATGAATCGCAGCATGCCAGGCCTCCCTGTCCATCACCAACTCCCAGAGTTCACTCAGATTCATGTCTGTCGAGTCAGTGATGCCATTCAGCCATTAAGCTTCATTTATTTATTAACATAAGATCCTGAAAACCTAGGAAGAGGGAGCATTGTTTTTGGAGAATTCAGGTCTTGCTTTAAAGGTTTAGTTTCTAGGATATATTTATAAGAGGAGGCTACTTTCTTTGGATTGTTTTTTACACTGCTCCTTCTGTTACCTGGCCTCCCTGGTGGCTCAGATGGTAAAGGGTCTGCCTGCAATGCAGGAGACCCGAGTTCAGTCCTTGGGTTGGGAAGGTCTCCTGGAGAAGGAAATGGCAACCCACTCCAGTACTCTTGGAAAATTCCATGGACAGAGGAGCCTAGTAGGCTACAGTCCATGGGGTCACAAACAGTTGGACATGACTGAGTGACTTCACTTTCACTTTTCTGTCACCTCTTCCTCCTTTTTTTCTAGCAATTCTTAATAAATTTATAAGAGGAAAATAACCTCCTTCAAATATTTCTTTGAAAGAGCTACACTAAATTACATTTCTGCTTTGTCAGAAATGACTGCAAAAACCAGATTTAAAATTGGTAGAAGGGTGCCTTTATGAAATGCTTAACCAATTTGAGGAGCAAGAAGAGGATGGAGATGAACTGAAGTAGAGGTCTATCTTTGTGGGTCTACAGACCCAGAGAAGAGAGGGCCTGAAAGTGGAAACCTTTGTCTTCCCATCGTACTGTAATCTGAGTGTTTTCCTCTACCATGTCCCCAAACCCTTTCAACTTTCACAAGATTTAATGAAAATCAAGTTTTCTTCTCTCATTAGGACCACAGGAATTTGTTCATTACGAAAATTAGGAAAATGAAATTAAAAATTAAAGGAGAAAAAAGTCCAAAAGCAAAAGTAAAACCAAATTCATTTATCCCCTTCTCAGAATTTCAGCCTAGTAAAAGTATGCATGCATGCGTGCTCAGTCACCTAAGTCATGTCTGACTTCCTCTATGGGATCTTCCTGACCCAGGAACCCGGGCCTCCTGCATCTCCTGTATTGCAGGTATATTCTTTACCCACTGAGCCACCTGGGAAGCAACAACAAACATTTCAACCTTGAAAAAGAGAAGATATGCTTAAATTACACCTGTTTGTATATTCTCAGTGTGTCTGAAACTAGTTATTTTGAGGTCTAGTTAGTCATCAATGATAATAAAAAATACTATATTACATTAAGACTATGGTACAGTTCTCAGAAAAGGGCCACTTGGTAAGGCCATAAGCAGCTGAAGGAAATCAGTTCTAATGAATTGGTATTCCATAGCAGTTATTGTTTAGATATACACTGTAACACTTGTTCAGTTTTTTTTTTTTTAATAATTTGAGCATAGCTCCTTAACTCAGATGTTAAACATCCATTCTTATTTAGAGTCTTTTTGTTACCTTTCACAAATCAATCTGCCTTTTGCTCACTTTCTGATCTGCTAACTCCATCATTTAAGTCATTCCTATTTTATCATTTTGTTTCTCAAGGAGTTATTTCAGTTTTGAGGAGTTATGTTAGGGCCAGGATTGCAGCAGGATTTTGCTTTTAGAATATATAATAATACAAATAATTTTGTGATACATTAGGGCTCAGATTACTTTGGGAAGATTTGTGTCACTAAATGTAATAAAAATTCCCAGCTGTCTTGCTTCAGTTTATTATTTCTTTCTTGACTTTCACAGTTTCAGATCTGTCAGAGCCTGGGCCATATTTTACAAGCTTGTTTCACAGGGTCTGGGTTTACAGAGGCTTCTGGGAAAATCTCCTTGGTGGAGCCTGGGCCCTCCAAGCAGAAGCTGCTGTACAGTGGGGAGGCCGTCTCCCCATGGTCGCCTGACTGACCCAAAGTTAGCTGAAGCCTATAAACCCTGAACTATAAGTAAGATTTTTAAAATGGAGAGTGTACATGATATGTCTAACATAAAAGAAGCCAGTCAATTTTAAATGTATAACTGGGGAGGACTGATGAATTATGTATGCAAGTTCACCTAACCCCTGAATGCCTGGCCATCTTACTAATAATCAACGCTGTTCTCAGTTAGTTCCCTTAAGGAAGCCCTCTGATCTCTCAGAGCAGCAGGAGGAAAGGACATGGCCGCCAGTCCATGTTTGACCAGTGAACCTCTAATACCACCTGATGGAACTGCTGTCCTTTCCTGAAGGGGGGCCCATTCCAGCACTCCTGGGGAACATGCAGGTCTTGGAGAGAACTCCTTCCCCCTTCCCAAGGACTGGGAACCTGGCAGACAATGATCAGAGCTGCAGCCCTCAGGCTCTCCGGGTCTGCTCCCCTGGCTCCTCCACACAGGGTCTTGGGGCAGCAGTACTCACTTTGGTCATCAGAGGAGAGAGTCTATGCTTGACTTCACCCTCAAAACCAGGAAATCTGGCAAAAGCAGGGTCAAGTCTAGAACAGGAGCTTTTCTCTGGTGCACATGGATGGCTGGATTGTTGGAGTTTATTCAGCAGTCTGAAATCTCACTCTTGGGATTCTGTATCTTTAGAGTGATCCTGCAGCATGCATGTAAGTACATTTTTATATTGATAGATATACACTTATATATTTCTCTTTCTTTTGTCCTAATTTTATTTTAAAAGTACCCTGTAGCACATCGTGTAGTTTCAGCCCTCCTCGTCATTTGCCGTGAGGATCACCTGCTGGATTAATTAATTTGTTCTCTGTGGTGACCACAGCTTTGCCTCTCCAAGATCCTTTGGGCAGAAGGAATACAACATATTCTCTGGTGGGGTTTGCTTTGTGTGTGTGGAAGGCGCCTCTCAATTCCAGGAGCTCTGAGGTGGCAGCCCTGAGGGCCACTGTGCCTGCCTAGAGGTGGTATGTACATTTGGAGGCTACCAGGCTGCTCCAGCAGAGAAGGCAATGGCACCGCACTCCAGTGTTCTTGCCTGGAGAATCCCAGGGACGCGGGAGCCTGGTGGGCTGTGGTTCATGGGGTCGCGAAGAGTCGGACATGACTGGGCGACTTCACTTTCACTTTTCACTTTCATGCTTTGGAGAAGGAAATGGCAACCCATGCCAGTGTTCTTGCCTGGAGAATCCCAGGGATGGGGGAGCCTGGTGGGTGCCATCTATGGGATCATACAGAGCTGGACACGGCTGAAGCAACGTAGCAGAGCAGCAGCAGCAGCAGCAGCAGCAGCAGCAGCCGCAGGTTGCTTCAGCACCAGGATTAGGGTTGTCAAATGAAGAGGAAGGCAGGAGACCCCTGTCAAGGCAGATTTCCCTCTAAGGTAAAAGAGCTGAAACATATGATGGGTTTGGGCCTTTGGTTTGTGATT
The DNA here is from genome assembly GCA_006408675.1 of Madoqua kirkii. Taxonomy (NCBI): domain Eukaryota; kingdom Metazoa; phylum Chordata; class Mammalia; order Artiodactyla; family Bovidae; genus Madoqua; species Madoqua kirkii. The sequence goes on from SJYC01117231.1 coordinate 8,066, forward strand.
GGTTGGAGATGCTTTTGAACCAGTCAAGTATGTCGCTGTGTGTCTTGCTTAGCCTGGGTAAGGTGGAGTGATTTATTCTAAGTTCTTCCACAGAGGAGGCCAGTGCGATGGCAACTTGAGGAGCTTGAGGTCTTTTAAAGACCTCACCAGCTAACTGGGAGACCTGGAATCTCAGGAGAGAAATGGAGTAAAGATTTTTTCCTTCTTTCTGCTCCCCCTCTCTCTTTTATTCCTGTATTTAGTGCCTCAGTTTACCAGGTGCTATTTCAAGTGCCTCCCAAGAGCATTTAGTAGGTGTTAAGATTTAAGGTCCCAGAATGAGAGCAGTTGGATATGAATCCTGGATTTGCCCATTTATTGGCTAAGTGACTTGGGCAAATAACCTAAACTTTTGTGTGCCTCAGTGTCCAACTGTGGGAAATGCAGGCAATGTTGGCATTTGTTTCATAATGTTGTCATCAATAGATGAGTAAACACATTTAAAACACTTCAAATCAGTACCTGGCACAAAATAAGCATGCAGTTAAGTGTTAGCTGTTATTATTCTCATCTCATGTAATTATTGTGGATGGCATTCCCTCCTCCCCACCCACCTCCACCCCACTTTTTTTTTTTTTTTTTTGCTAAGAACACTGATTCTTAGGAAAACAGAGTGTCAAAGACAGTTTTCAAACCCTGGTCTGTCTTGTTTCCAAACATCATGATCTTTCTGCTACATTCTGCCACCTCTTGGTTGTCACCTGTTTGTCTCCGAGGCTGGTGTATGCTGAATAATTCAGCCTAAAGGGTTTGACAAAAATGAACTCAAGAGTCCTTCAATAGAGTGAGAGGGCAACTAAGGTCCCTCAACAGAAGCTGGAATGAAGTTAACCACTTCTTGTTTAGGCCAGCAAGAGATGCTTTCTGTTCTCATTTCCTGTCATTGGAATATTATGTTTGTAAATAGCACTTTTACCCTCCTCATCCCACCCCAAAATAAACAAATATCCCTGTTTCTTTTCCCCCAGGAACTGACACTTACTGAGATTGGTATCTTGGACTGAAGTAAATATCGAACCTATTTTAGTGGGATGACTTCCAGGAACAGACTGTGTATAATAGGTGTCGTTGTTGGCAATGCTGGATTCATGGAGAGAACTCGTCGTGAAAGCTCATTTGTCCTCCCCTTGGAGGGGAGCCCAACATGGCCAATGATGACATCCTATGTTCATTGACTCGTGGTCCCACCTAGCTCTGACAATTAACTGATTTTGCAGCCTTGTATGCAGCCACTGTATTTAGTAATATTCTGTGCCCTGTAGGGTATGGGATGAGTTATGCCAAGAAGTGTAAGATGCAACCCTGCCCTCTTAGAGTCTCTGGACTTAACAGGGCAATGAGATGTTTTACATGTGACTATCAAAAGGTATTGCAAACTCAAACATCTTCATAACCAGGCAGGATTTGTGACTGTCAAGGTAGTGGGGTTTGAAATAATAATGAGTCATGGGGTCTGGGGAGAAATGAAGAGTGTAACTCCGTCCTCCCTGACCTCGCACAAAATATCCAAATTCTTCAGATTCAAATCTAAAACAACAAAAGGCTCTATGGTCATGTGAAGCTGGTCTGAAGCTGAATTTTGCTCATGGCCACCAGTTTTGTCTCTTATTTAACAACATAAGATAATGACAGTGATTACTGTGAAGTTTGTAGAACTCAATTTCATTATGTAATAAGTCTCATGTTGATTAATTTAATAATATAAGGCAATATCTGATTATGTGCTAAAAAGTTGCTATTTCTTTAGGTTCCATGTAAGAAATGATGAAGTCTTGGGACTAAGGGCCAAGAATTTATTTTTGACATTAAGGAATAGGAAGACCAGGTGAAAAAGAGGTTTGAGAGAAGCAAGGAAATTGAAATCTAATGAAGGATGTGTGTATGGAGCACATATCCTCCAGGGATGTCTTCTGAAGTGTCTTAAATGTTAGGCCTGGTATTTTAGACTCTGTGCTGAAGACAGTAGAAGCCACTAGAGTCTGGGGATGGGCAAGCAGACCATTAACCTGATGAACTTTTTCAGGGTGGTTTGGAGTGCATAGAAGCTGGTGGCAGGGAGACTATAATAAAGCCATTGAAGGAATCTGGAAAATAGGAATATGAGCCTGGATGGGGTGGGAGGGTCATAGAGATAAAAGTGTTAGTCACTCTGTCGTGTCTGACGCTTTTCAACCCCATGGACTGTAGCCTGACAGGCTCCTCTGCAAAGAATACTGGAGTGGGTTGCCATTCCTTTTTCCAATAGAAATGAAAGAAATTCATTATACATTGAGGACAGAAAGAAATGACCAGGCACCTTATTTTAATGGTGCGTTAATGATGTGTGTGGAAGGAGGGGGAGTCTGGCTCCTCTAAGGAAGAAACAGTTAAATGAGCTGGACCAGGGCCGAGTTGCAAAGTGAAAGAGAGCTATTTAATCATCAGGAGTGAAGTATTGATTGAAAGAGTAATTAACCTACAACTATGGGGATACAGTCTCCTTCATTTTTTAGATTTACATTCTTCCTAACGTGAGGCAAGATGAACCCAGGACTAAGAGAATAAAATTGATGGGCAGGTAAAACCTTCTGGGGAGGGACTTTTTTCACGGTGCCTTTTTGGCAGTAGGGACAGAACAGGGAGACAGAATTCCTTGGGAATGGGGTGCGTGTGCTCAGAGCAATGGGGGAACCTCTCTTGGATGTAGTTGGTTCTTCCCTCTGAATCTTATCCCTATTATGAATTTTTCATTGTTGTAAATAGAATTTAGAGGATCATCAAGATACACATTATTCATTCAAGAATTAATGAGAAGAGAAAATGCAGTAATGTACCACATCCAATTTATTCATGTCCAAATAGAGGCCAAGTCTAGGGCCACCCACTTCACAAAGAGGCAGCACTATCACTCATGGACAGGCTCCCATGTCAAGCTCTCACCAAAGCAGAGGGATTAAAATAACTGAATGAACCTGTTTAGACCTTGCTTGTGCCGTCAAACCTCTAGGGGTCAAAGAAGGAAGAAGTTGCTATCATCCTAGTTTACAATGAAAATAATGGTGATTTTTAAAACATAATTCCTAGTTTAGGAAACAGAGACTACAGAAGACATTTACAAAGTTGTTTTGGGGTAGTTTCAGGTTAAAGGATGCTAGAAAGGCCAAAGGGGAAAATGTTCAATAAAAGTTGGAAATGTGGATCTGAAGTTTGGCTATTGTAATAGTGCTGCAATGAAAAAGGAAACACAGACATCTCTTTGAGATAGTGATTTTGCTCCTTCAGATAAAAAACCAGGAGTGGGATTTCTGGATCATATGGTAGTCCTCTTTTTTAAATTTCCTGAGGAATCTTCATACTTGCTATACCAGTTTACATTCCTACCAACAGTATACAAGGGTTCCATTTTCACTGCTTTGGTTTACATTTCTCTAATGATTAGTGATGTTGAGTGCCCTTTCACGTACCTGTTGGCCAATTGAGTGTCTTTTTTGGAAGAATGTTGATTGAGGTTCTCTGCCCATTTTTAGCTGGGTTATTTGCGGGTTTTCATTTGTTTTGCTATTGAATTGTTTGAATTCCTTGTATATTTTGAGTGTTAACCCCTTGCAGATAGATGGTTTACAGATATCTTCTCCTATTCCATGAAGGTGAAGGTGAAGTTGCTCAGTCGTGTCCGACCCTTTGCGACCCCGTGGACTGTAACCTACTCGGCTTCTCAGTCCATGGGATTCTCCAGGCAAGAATACTGGAGTGGATTGCCATTTCCTTCTCCAGGGGATCTTCCCGACCCAGGGATTGAACCCAGGTCTCCCGCATTGGAGGCAGATGCTTTAACCTCTGAGCCACCAGGGAAGCCCCTCCTATTCCATAGGTTGCTTTATATTTTGTTGATGGTTTCTTTTGTTGTGCAGAAGCTTTGCAGTTTGATGTAGCCCTACTTGTTTATTCTTGTTGTGTTTGCTTTTGGTGTCAGATCAAAAAAAAAAAAAAATTGCCAAGATTGATCTCAAAGAGCTTTCCTCCCAAGTTTTCTTCTAGGAGTTTTATGTTTTGGGTCTTATTTTCAAGTCTCTAATTCATTTTGAGTTGATTTTTGTGTGCTATAAAGTAAAGGTCCAGTTTCTCTCTTTTGTATGTGGCTATCCCAGCACCATTTATTGAGGAGACAGTCCTTTCCCATTATAAGTTCTTGGCTCTTTTGTTGAAAATTATTTGTTTTTGTTTTTTTTTTTTCACAGTTGCTTTGACTATTGGAGGTCTCTTGTTGTTCCATACAAATTTTAGACTTATTTTTATTTCTAGGAAAAATACCATTAGAATTTTGATAGGAAGTGCATGAATCTGTGAATAGCTTTGGACTGTAAGACATTTTATAGTATTAATGATTCCAGTTCATGAACATGGAATATCTTTTCTGTTGTCTCTTCTTCAATTTTATCAGTGTTTATAGTTTTCACTGTATAGATCTTTTACCTCTTTGGTTAAATTTATTCCTAGGAATTTTGTTCTTTTTGTACTATTGTAAATGGATTGTTCTATTAATTTCTTTTTCAGTAGTTTGTTGTTAGGGTATAGAAACACAGCTGATTTTTATATATTGATTTTGTATCCTGCAACTTTACTGAACTTGTTTATTAGTTCTAACAGTTTTTTGATGGATTCTTCAGAATTTTCTATACATAATATCATTTCCTCTGTAAACAGAGATAATTTGTTTCTGATTTTAGAGGGAAAGTTTTAGCTTTACATTGTTGAGGATATCAGTTGTAGACTTGTCACATATGGGCTTTATTATGTTGAAGTATGTTCCTTCTATCCCAGTTTGTTGAGAGTTTTTATCATGAAGAGAATTTTATCAAATGCATGTATTAAAATCATTATATGATATTTATCCTTCATTTTGTTAATATGGTGTATCACATTGATTGCCTATGTTGAACCATTCCTCACATCCTCGGGATAAATTCTTCTTGGTTATAGTATATGTTACTTCTAATGTGCCTTTGAATTTGGTTTGCTAATCTTTTATTGCCTCTGTTTTCAATTTTTGCCTTTGTTTTCATCAGGGATATTTACCTATAATTTTCTCTTCATGTTCTTGTCTGGCTTTGGTTTCAGGGTAACGCTGGCCTTGTAAAATGAGTCTGAAAGTCTTTCCCTCCTCTTCTATATTTTGGGAGAATTTGAGAAGGATTGGTATTAATTCTTCTTTAAATGGTTTGAGGAATTCACCAGTGAAGCCATTTGGACTTGGACTTTTCTGTTGGAAGGTTTTGGTTTTCCCTGCTTTCTTTTGGTTTCCATTTGCATGGAATTTTTAGGCATTTTGAAGCAACATTTCTCAGTGGTTAGCTACACAGTCTTTGGAAGCAGATTTGAGTCCCAGCTGTGAGATCTTGGGAAGGTTACTTAACCTCTCTAAGCCACAGTTTTCTCATTTGGAAAATGGAGGATAAAAATATTCCTGCCTGAGAGAAGTATTGAGAAGAATAAATGAGATGAAACATTTAAGAATATTTACTGTATGCTATACATGTAGTTAACACTTGATAAGAATTAACAATGGTTGTTATTTTTCTTAATAATCTTAGGCCACTCCAGATTTGAGTTAGAATTAATATTCTAGCACTCCTGGCCTTCTTTGACTTTTAATACCTGGTAAAGAACATTGACTACTGGGGCCAAATTGCTGTGCCATCCAACAGTTGTTTGATCCTGGGCGAGTTACTCAACTTTTCTGTACAGTTTCTTCATCTGAAGAAAGAAGATAATTATAGTAGCTACTTCGTGATGCTGTTGAGATTAAATGAGTTAATATTTGTTCAGTGCTAAGAGCAGTGCTTGCCACACAGTAACTGTTAGGCAAACATTTGTCAGATAAATAAAAATGAGGTTCCTTTGTGTTGTGAGTGACTTTTTTGTTTCTGGAGTCATGGGATTCCATCCTTTGCTGCATTCATCCTGGCACAGAGAAAACTCCTTACTCAGTGCCTGCAGCAGTTAGATATTAGGTCAGCATCTTAAAAGAAACTGGACCTTTATTTGCCTTAGAGTGTCCTCTCTGTGAACGGTCACAGTACCTGAAAATAGGGTAGGTGTCTTCCTGGAGTGATACAGGAGTAAACTTTTCCCTGAGGCCAGAAATGCAGGCTCAGTGTCCTGTCAGCCCAAGTCTGTCTTACTGTTTGTACGTCATTGCATGTTTTTCTAACTTAACTGGCCTCTCAAAGAGCCTTCAGTTCATGTGTGCTTATTGTGAAGTTGACACATTCTTGTCTGTCAACCTTTCTGACAAAATGAGGAAATTGAGGAATTAAAGCCAGTTTGGCCCGCTGCTGCTGGGAAGACAAAAGGAAGTTTTGGTAAGGATCAGCCAGTGTGCTGTTGGTAATCCACATTGCTTTCACTCATAATGATGAGTTCCATTAGCACTTCTCTGACACTTGGCACCACCACCACCGCCGCCCCCCCCCCGCC